>JAGDYQ010000019.1:2334129-2513825 GCA_021962125.1 Bulinus truncatus | reverse complement strand
GCAACGAAATCACTGTTTACCAGTGTAATTTAAGTTTCAGAAACGTATCTGGACTAATTTTAAAACTATATCAATGACATCAGATTATGATCAGAAGTTATCAAGCTCAGCATTTGTACTGCCCCACACACCATCCTCCCCCCCTCCTCCACACCACCTAAAGATTGCTGCAAACAGATTGACATATACGAGTGACACACACAAGTGACACATACGAGTGACATTAATAATTAGATCCGGGTGGAATGAGTCTCAAGATATTATTTATTTGTCAGGGACCCGCTCTGCAATGTTTTAATTTGATTCTGCTAGCGTGATACGTCAAAACAGTAGAGGTCACAGGTCATGTGAGGCAACGAGTCACATGTTTCCTATAGAAAAGAATGTGTGAGCTATAAAAAGATGAAGGTCTTTTTGGCCTGGAGAAGAGGTGAGGGAGGGAAGGGGTTAGAAAATCTTCCCCCCCCCCCCGGGTGGGGGTAAAGGTGAGGAATTAAAATAAACGGAAGGTACATGATATTTAGAGTAAAAAAAAAACTTGGCAATATTGTTTGTTACCACCGTATCCCCCGGGACGCTGTCAATCACATTCCCATGGGCTGAAAGTGTCACGTGATACTGCCAAAACACATACACAGTGAAGCACGGACCTCATCTCTGCCACTTGTCCTGTACTACTACTAACCTTGCCTTCCTATACTTCGTGTTACTGATTTCCGGCCTGCTGCCAACAGGGTCACAGACACACAGGATTCACATTCACCTTCAGGTAAGTGTCTTCTCCTTAGCCTGACAGTCATTACTGCAGGCGTGTTTACATATGCATAGTGTCACCAGACACATTGTTGCATGTGTGTGTGTGTGGTGTAAACAACAATAATATTCATTAAAACAAAGTAAAGTGTGATCTATCGTGAAATGAATTCAGAAATTATTCAGATACGTACATATACAACTTACATATATATATATATATATATATATATATATATATATATATATATATATATATAGATATATAATATATATATATATATATATATATATATATATATATACTATATATAATATATATATATATATATATATATATATACTAGATTAAAGGTCCGGTACCCGGACCGGCGAGTAGGCACACAGTTGTAGTTAAAAATAGTGAAAAATATATTTGAGTGCGTTAACAATCAGTCTATATACAGTGGCCCCAAGGACATGAAGAGATTATTGTAGCCAAAATACATTTGAGAATGAGGATACCTAATAGTAACCAAGCAAGTTAACTAATACAATGATTAGTCGACTCCTTTTAATTGAGTTGTATCCCATTGACCATCTTTACAACTTTACATAATTTGCGCACTACTTGGAATTCCCAAGACTATTTTTAGCCAAGCAAGAGTTATATATATATGTATATAAAGATTGAACTTTTATATAACTCTGTTCACTCCGACTGTCATAAGTACTTAGGTCGTAATGCGCTCATTTTGAAGGGGCGTGACTTGGCCGGAGAACCCACCCATTCTCGAAATGTTAACAACATGTTAATGATGTCTCTACAACCGGCGTTAACGTTAACATATTTACAAAATAGTAAACAAAATAAGTCTGTTTAAGGTTGAAATAAGGTAGTTAGTTACTAAGATCGTAGGATGTTTATTAATATGGAACCTTAACCGAAAATTTATCAGCAGACGATATGCATCTCACCAACAACTCTACAGCCCTCTTTTATTGAATACATTTAAACAAAGTCAGACTAATTAAAGTCGGCCGAGTCGTTGTGTTTTAAATTGTAATCAGCTAATTATTAAAATAGTAGGTACTTAAAAAAATAACGGTTGAAGATGTGGCAGGCCGACAACAGGGGAACGCGGTGGAACGACGTTCCCTTACCTTTTTTTCAGAACCGGAAAAAAAATAGTTTGCTGAAAATAGGACTTTTTTTTTGGCTCCCACTATGCGTTCCCTTACTTCTTATTTTACCAATTCATCACTGGCCGACAACCGTAAAAATGTATTAAGTAGATTATTAAGTAGATGTTATCAGGGGCAGATATTTAGGTGGGTTAACTCACCCGGGCGCTGATGGAAATACATGACCCCTCCCCGTCCCTTTTATAAAAAAAAAAAAGAAACAGGGACGATAAGAATGAGAGTGTAAAGTTGTCTTTTCTTTTTTTTTTTTGGGGGGGGGGGGGTCCTTGCTCAGTTAGGACCCCCAGGGCGCTCATTGGGTACGCCAGCTTTTAGGATTCGCCAATGGATTTCGATAATGAGATTGTGCTGAATGATTTTATAATGGCGGCGTAGAAAAAAAACGTTTAAAGTTAAAAACAAAATACATTCTGTTTTACACCACATGGTATAGTTACAGACCACGTAACCCAATCGCCAGTTATTCAGGGGCGTAACAAGTGGGGGCCAACCAACACCGGGCTGCATTGACTTAGCAAGAGTTTCCGCCAGTCAAAGCCGACATCTTTATTTACCTTAGTACATTTCATCTTAGTGGGACGGATGGCCGAGTGGTGTAGATACTCGGTGAGGCCCATGGAGTTTTTCCAGGTGAATTTTGGTACAAAGTCGTCCCAAAAGCCCATCCAGCTTTAAATGGGTACCTGACTTAAGTTGGGGAAGTAAAGGCGGCTGAGCGTTGTGCTAATCACACAATCCCTTCATATGCCGAGGTTAAAGAAACATGAATTCTACACTTCATCTGCCCCGATGGCTCGTTAGGGCTAAGAAAACTTTACTTTTTTTTTTACATTTCATCTTGGAAATGTGGCGTCATTATCTAACCACTAACACCCCCCCCCCCGTTGCTCCACTAGCGCTGTTTACGCCACTGTCATAGTGACCGTCCGAGAATGTCACAAGTACTCACACATACGCGAACAATGAATCAAATAATCATTTGAAAACTCAGCGCAGGTGTCGTTTGAACACGGCAGTTATTTTTGTTGCCTTTATAAAACGTGAGGTCATGTGGTAGGTACACTAATTCGCAATATCTTTCGATATTGAGGTGATACATCCGAAAAAGAAGTAAGCAGCATAAAAAAAAATAAAAAAGTGAGTTACTTTGTTGATGAATTGAAATCTATTGTTCTATTGTAGTAGCCTTGAATTAATCAGTTTCTGTAAACATCTACCAGAGCTTCCGTCTAGGATTCTAGGTTCATAGTAATTTGGTCTGACAGGAATTCTGAAAGGTATTCTGCCTGTGTGTGTGTGTTAGAGAGAGAGAGTGTGTGTGTGTGTATCAGAGCCGTCTTCACAGCTGTTTAGGCCTTAGGCCAGAGTCGGAAACCTGCGGCTCGCGAGCCGCATGCGGCTCTTTCGATGTCAAGTTGCGACTCTTTCGACGTCAAATTGCGGCCTAATCAAATACGATAATAAAGGAACAACAATTTTAGTGGCTCTTTAAAACCTGAGAAAATTGTACATTATAACTTTTGGCTCTTTCGTCTCAAAAGGTTGCCGACCCCTGCCTTAGGCCAGACCAGTGTGTTGATGTCTTTATGTCAATGAATTAAAAAAAAAAGAATAATGAAACTTATGTGATGAACAAGCAAGAATAGTGTTTATGTGTGGGAGTATTTAACCCCGTGTGTGCGCGCGCTATTTATTATGCATTTTACTTTTTGAACTGGCTGAGTATGTTAATATTTGTGTGTGTGTGTGTGTGTGTGTGTGTGTGATTATGTGAGAGTTTTTACGTTTTGTGTGTGTGTCTGTGTGTACATGTTATTAGGATCCTTTTTTACACAATGCTTACATCGAGCTACCTTTTTTCAAATACTTTGGGTTTGTTTGTTTTGCTTTGATTAAATCCTGTTTTAACTCAAACAATGAGATACATTTGCACACTCACAGGTGAATGTATGTATTTACAGTGAATTTATGTATATTCTCTCAGGTTTTTTTTTCATCGCTAACCTGGGTTTTTTTAAATCGTCCCTACGTGTTGTTATCATTTCCCAACGAGATTCTGATCATGGCACACACACACACACACACACCACACACACACACACACACAATAAACAGCTCCAGAGACTCCTCCTGACTTTGAAATTTATCACGTTTTCCCCTCGTTACGCTGTAGCACTTAATACGCCGAGCAGTGAAAGCAACGGTCCTCAAAACGTAAAGTCGAGACATCTGTGTCAGGTGTATAGTCAAACTGGACATTTACTTTAGTAGGTAAGTTATCAAAAATAAAATAAAAAAAAAAAAACTTTTTTATATCACAATACTTCAGCAATGTTTAATACCACTGAAAACATTCACAGTGCACAGCTATTAGGTGTTTCAGGGTACCAGTCCGAGACGCTGTTTTGTATCTGGGAGTCCTCGATGGGTCCATAGTATTGCTCGATCAACACTACCCTGTTATGAATGTTTTATGATTATTTTATCAGCACAAATGAGGACATTTCAAGGGGGCGTCCCCACTATTATTGATTCACGTCATCTGATTTGATATCAAATTTTACCTGGCAACGGACTCGGGACGTTTTACTAATTGCCCAAATGCCTAAAATAACGGTCTGTGTACTGTCATAATAAACAGTGTTGTGTCAACTTAAACATTGTATTTTTATGATACATCTCATGCCACTGTATGTCACATCTCATGCTACCTGTGTGTCACATCTCACGGCACCTTTGTGACACATCTCACGCACCTGTATGACACAACTCACGCCACCTGTATGTCACATCTCACGCCACCTGTATGTCACATCTCACGCCACCTGTATGTCACATCTCACGCCACCTGTATGTCACATCTCACGCCACCTGCATGTCACTTCTCACGCCACCTGTATGTCACATCTCACGCCACCTGTATGTCACATCTCACGCCACCTGTATGCCACATCTCATGCCACCTGCATGTCATCTGTTTTTCGCAAATCTTTTTAATTATTCATTTTCAACTTTTCTTTCTATTTTTGTTAAGTTACCCACTTTTTTTTTAACTTCTGGAACGGATCCATTCATTATCCACTATTTATATTAAAAAATGATTTAGAATTCGAACGTTTTGGATTTCCAACGATTTCCATGAGCTGATTAAGTTCGGGTTCTGCCATTGCTTTAGCCTACGATCACCGTGTCGCAACATTACACTTGTATTAAAATTAAAAAAAAAAAAGGGCGTGAACGAAAACGGGATAAAAAAAGTTTGAGAATTACCGCTTTAATGACGTAAAGAAAAAATGTGTACTTGAACATTTTATAGGTAAACTCCCATGACGTCATCAAAACTGCCCCACCTTTCCCCCCCCCTTCTCTCCCAGGAAGTAAGACGTACAGTGTTTTATTTACCATAATGCCCTCTTGTTTTGTTTTGAAAAAGGTGGAGGGGGGAGGGGGGAGGGGCTTACGTTTTTCATGACGCACGTGAGCGTAAATTGCGAGTATTTACAGTAAAATATATAAAATATCACAAGATAAGACTAAGAGGAGAAAAAAAAATAAATAAACCAGGAATTTAAACATATCCGCCTAGGCCTGAACGTAATGCCGAGTTGGAAATTTTTTGTGTCTAATGAGTGCGACTTGAATTTTTTTTTACAAGCAGAGGCTTGCTACTTGTACTGATATATTAGTCGGGATGGAACATTCACATACACTTAATGATGTGCTAGATTTTTGATACATTCATATGTGACTGGATAATCATGTTGAGAAGTACGCTATGGAACAGTTACGTAAATTGTGATGTGAAAGCGAACATTGGCTTGGTGCATTGAGGTCAGATATACGTAGTGTTTTTATCTTTTATTATTTTGTTATGACCTGTTTTATAATAGGTTTACTATACAACCTTTTGTTGTAATATGTCCACTATATGACCTGTTGTTATAATAGGTACACCATATGATCTGTTGTTATAAAAGGTCCACCATATGATCTGTTGTTGTAATAGGTCCACCATATGATCTGCTGTTGTAATCAGTCCACTGTATGACCTGTTGTCAGAGGCGCAACTAGACCAAACTTTCGGGGGGGGGGGGGGGCAAAAAAAATCACTTGTATTAAAAAAATCACATTATTTATATATTTGTATTTATTTTAAACTAATTTAGGTCTAATCTTTTAATTTTTTTTATTTCGGGAGGGGGGTGCAGATGCCCTAGTTGCGCCTCTGCCTGTTGTTGTAATAGGTCCACCATGTGATCTATTGTTATAATAGGTCCACCATATGACCTTCTGTTGTAATAGGTCCACTATATGACCTGTTGTTATCAGTGGCTTAGCGAGGGATGGACAAAGGGGGGGGGTCATCATGCCAAGGGCGCTACTCACAATGGGGCGCCAAATGGTATATTTCAAATATAATATTGTATGGTTTTCGAATTGGGGGGAGGGAGGACCCTAAAAAGGTATTGTGCCCCGGGAGCGAGTTAAGCTCGTTACGCCACTGGTTGTTATACTAATAGGTCCACAACTGCGCCGCTGTATTTCAAGGATATTAGCACGCCACGCTCTTCGTCTGGCAGGGTTGATATCTGGTGACATTTAACACAGTAGGGGTCTGCAGATTGGCCTACAGAGACGCAGAAATGTATGTTTTTGTTTTGTTGTGTTTCTTGTGATGTTACACTCGGCCCCCCCCCAACGGTTTTAATGTCTTGAAAAAACAACAACAACAAGCGAAAAGAAAACATTTTGGATTGTTTGCATACAGTGACGTTCTTAGGCAGAGGCGTACCTAGGGTGGGGGGGGGAGAGGGAGGGGGTCCTAATTCGAAAGTCCCTCCGGGCCCCAACTTGAGGGGGGCCCAAATTCTTTTTACATTAAATATTAAGTACATTATCTCATGTCATGGTGTCGAATATATAAATGCAGGGCGGCCCCCCACAGAGAGGCTACCCCCCTCGGGCCCCCAAATCCCTAGGTTCGGCACTATTCTTAGGTACCTGTAGGCCCTGGTAATATTTGGGGGGGGGAAGGGGGGGCATGATCGTCTATTGCAGGGCGTGAACCCTGAGCGCTTATTGCTTCTTTAGGACTATGGTTAGTCATGTGTGCGTTAGAGAGTATTAACGATAATTCCGATTAGGAAATAAAAAAAAACAATAACATTTCTTGGCGTTTATGAGGCCCTAAAAGATTCTCAGGCCCTGCTAGGCAGAGTGCCTACTGGCGCCTATAGGATAAGACGGCCCTGTGTGTGGCCCTTGGAAAGCGTACACGACCCGGGGGGGGGGCGGGGCACTCTAATCATCAGATGTCAGAAGGGGGGTGGTGGGGTTCGTCCTAAATGACGTCCTGCATACAGTAAGTTCCACGTGCGCTCGCGTAGTATTCCTGTCTATAAGAATGGCTCGGTCTGCATGAACAGTGGTGGAGGCATTACTAAGGTCGGGGAGGGGGGAGGGGGGGAAAGGCTGCGGTAGGAGATTTTTTTGTCACGTAGTTTTAACAAAATTTAAGTCCCGCCCCCCCCCCAAGGCATACTCTCCCCCCCCCCCAACCCCCTGTGATATGAAAGGGGGGGGGTGACATTTACCATTGTATGTTGCCGTGATGTTTTAAACTTATACCGACTAAAATTAAACGTCTCTAATACATTTCACGGCCATAATACACCGACACACAGGACAACACAGGCTTTGATATATTACAACTTCATTGAGGCTAATTATACGGGTTACCGTACTGTTCATAGTCTGTGTGTGTCTGTGTGTGTATGCGTGTGCAACCCCCCCTCCCATTCTTTGCAGCGGTTCTCAGCGTTTCTCGCGACTGTAAATCAAATGACGCTAAAGTATGTCCGCGGGTAAGTCCCTCATAGTGTTGTTTTCGTCGACGAAAACTAAAACTAAAACCTTCGTTAACGAAAATGTTGGCTTTTCGTCAACGATAACTAAAACTAAAACTAAAATTATCAGCAAGACTAAAACTAGACGAAAACTAAATCTCGTAGACAAAAGACTGAATAAAAACTGAAACTAAAACTCCCCAACGAAATAAAAACTAAAATCCCCATTTATCGTCTTTTCCGGTATAATGTTGACACATGAAAGAAAGAACAACAAAAGATAAAAAAAAAAAGAAAAATGACAGCCGACGATATAAATTTTGCTTTGAAAGTTTGAAATTGCCATGCGGTTAGATCAAACAGTGTCGTTTTACAAGATACAGTCGATTCTGTTTAATTGGGACACATCGGGACCGAGGCTTTTTGTCCCAATTAAGCGGCTGTCCCAGTTAAACATACAAATTTACTATTGGCTTCTTGGTTTGGTTTCTTTGAGATATGTCCCACATAAGCGGTGTCCCAATAAAGCGGAATCCACTGTATTTTTTAAAAATTTGTTGATGTTCATGTATTTCTATTCAATTAATTGTTTTTAACCACCCAAATTGTATTGTTTGTTGAACTCGGCAAATTATTTAATAATACAATATGTGTTAATTATATGATATTGTTTTATTACAAAGTTACAAAGTTTTCAATTTTAATTAAAACATACAGTTTTAGAATTTAATACCATTCAATTAATTATTTTTAATGAAATGTAGTAAATACTAAAAAAATGAATTAATAAATAAAAACAATTTATAAATATAAATAAGCACAAATGAATTAACAACTCAATTAACAAACATACACACAAGAATACAGCAAGGTATATAATTTATCACTATATAACTTATAAACACTTACAGTATATACATTTATATATATATATATATATATATATATATATGTGTGTGTGTTGTGTGTGTGGGTGTTGTGTGTGTGTATATAACTGACCAGATGATAAAAAATTAAGTTTCTTTTCTGTCGTTCATTAAAACATTGAACAAATAGTTGACAGAAAAGAAAGTAAATGAATGAAAGAATCTAAGAATAACATTTATAGACCTCGGCGCTAAAAGAGTCTTCAAAAAGAAGATTAAAGCTAAATTTTTCCTTCAACTCGCCGACCGTGGTGTATTGATGGGGGGAGGTGGCTGTCGTTAATATTGGTAGAGTTGATGGCTGCTAGTAGGGATTGAATTTATGTAGATGACAATGGTTAAAATCGCTATTGTTTTTTTTGCAAATTGTGGCACCTAGTAAATTATCGGTATAGAGTATCGAAGTTTTTTTGTTTAAATTGTATCGGCGATACACAAATCAATACTTGATACAAAAAGGATCGGCAATACTGTATTGGCCGATACCGATACTTCGATACTAACAACCCTGAATATAAGTCATCAAAATAATAGAATTACTTCACTCTTCAAATAAACTGTTGTTACTTAGTTTAGTTATTTCAGAGTTCTTGGTCTTAGAATAAACACGTTTGTTTTAATTTTGACTTATGTTTTCGGTTTCTTTTATTGTTATTACGTTTTTAGTTACTTTTTTTTGTACATGCACTGCAAGTCTGCTAGTCTACAACATAGTCAAAAATTCTAGTCATGGTATTGGCACAGCATAACAATGTGATAGTGTGACTTATAATGTGACAATGAAGTGAAATGACTCAGTTTCAGTACACTGAGCTGTCATCTCTGTGACTACTATTATTATGCTTCAATCTGTTTCAACAATTGGTCATGAACAATGATGTTATTTGTAATTGGTGTTTACAAGACTAAAACTAAAAGTGAAACTAAAATGAATAAGACGAAAACTAAAACTCTGGTGTTTTAGTCGACGAAAACTAAAACGAAAACTAAAATTGGGCCTAAAACTAAAACTAGACTAAAACTAAAATTATTACAGAAAAAACGAAATAAAAACTGAAACTAAAATAGGACCTGGGACTAAAATAACACTAGTCCCTCACTTTGTCAGTTCGTTAATACGTTGACATATGTTCAGAATGGAATGTTATTCCTGAGCATGTGGATTGGTGGTAATGCGAGTCACGCAGCAAGCTGGGGGACCATCTTCAAACTCTTGGGTTGCTTGTTTTTAAACGAAAATTATGTGTCGCTGCGTACCCTTTTCATAACCGTTCCAGCACTCCTTGGAGGGTGAGGGTACCAACGGTTTAGAACCCCCCCCCCCCGGGCTGTAAAGTACAGACACTGTGTTTGTTTGGGGGAAGAGGAGCACCGCATGAACAGAGATAGTTTACAATTTTTAGATTTAAGACAGATCCCCGAAACTTAACATGTGTCATGGCTTGTCGGGTTGTTCTCAAAGTGTGGATCGCGGGCAAATTTCAGGGGGGGGGGTCGGGTCGTCGCAGTAAAATACAAACAATAAACATAAACTAATCAAAGTTTTAAAAGTGAGATCTTATAACTCTTTCTAAATGCTACAAAATTAAAAGTTTGCGAAAAAAAAATGACCAATTTTCATAGTGGATCGCTCAAAACTATAAGAACCTCTGGTCTAGTGATATATATTTGATGCTCACGTTCGAATGCACCAATCAAATAAAAATAGTTTTGGAGAGTTCCTGTAAAGAAAATATACATCTTACAGGGTAAATTAGTGATATGTACTGCAAACGTGGCGTCACTAGAGGGGTGCGCGTGGTGAAGACGCCATTGACTCCCTTACATTCTCTCATGCAGTGTCTGTCTTTCATAAAGTGTGACAGACAGAAAAATAATAGACTTCTAAGGTATAGCCCCCCCCCCCCCATGGCGTTATACTTTTTATATGTGGCGTAGGCTCGCCAAATGTTGCACACACAATTCTAATATATGTATGGAGGGCAGGCTCGACAGGTGATTTATATATATAAACTCACCAAATATGCAACGTTAACTTTTATACTTATGTATAAAGAACAAAACCTCAGTGAAAGTACACTATATACAAAATGCTTTAATATAACTTCAATAAAACTTTTACCACTTCTCTTCTAACTACTTATATCTCTACCTATGTCTACTCTAAGCCTGTCAGCACTATATTCTCATCTAATATCTACTTTCTACTGCCCTACTGCATCTTCTCTACCGACTCTAAACCTACTCTAAGCCTACTGCCCTACGGCAGTACTCTACTGTATTCTCTACTGTACTAACACCCCCCTTCGTCTACATTACCTAATGTTCAAATATTATTATTATTTGCTTGTTGATAAAAAAAACTGTATCATTATTTGTACCGTTTATATTTCATGAAAATATATTTTTAAATAACAGTGGTTGATATTGGTTAAAATAAATGCAGGTACAGCGAAGTCTTGATACAGACTATATAGACAGGTTTCCGGTCAATCCAGTTTTAAATGGGCTACGACCTGGGCGGCCTCATCTCCATCATCGTGTTCTACATCCTGATACTGGCCGTCGGGCTGTGGGCTGCACGCAAGACCGGCCTCAGGACAAAGAATGTGTCCACGGATGACGTCATGCTGGCTAACCGGTCCATCGGCGTCGTCGTCGGAACATTCACGATGACAGGTAGTTTAAGGGGCCGGGTGTGGGGGGGAGGGGCAGGTCAGGTGTACCAGTCCCCCCTCCCCGCTCACTCCCCTACACACAAGTTATACACATAATAATACGGACTTCGTGAAACAGAGCTTTAGAATGAGACAGTCTTGATAAGAGGATGGATGAGACAGATGAGATGATAAAGCTTTAGAATGAGACAGTCTTGATAAGAGGATGGATGAGACAGATGAGATGATAAAGCTTTAGAATGAGACAGTCTAGATAAGAGGATGGATGAGACAGGTGAGATGAGAAAGCTTTTGAATGAGACAGTCTAGATAAGAAGATGGATGAGACAGATGAGATGAGCCAGTCTAGATGAACCACACTAGACGAGACAGTCTAGATGAACCACACTAGACGAGACAGTCTAGATGAACCACACTAGACGAGAAAGTCAGTTATTTTTTGTTTTCTATCTTCCAGCTACATGGGTCGGTGGTGGGTACATCAATGGAACCACGGAAATTGTGAGTTCAGGGGGAGGACTGGTTTGGTGCCAGGCTCCTATTGGATATGCCGTTAGTCTTGTTATTGGTGAGTCTTATCTATCTATCTATCTATCTATCTATCTATCTATCTATCTATCTATCTATCTATCTATCTATCTATCTATCTATCTATCTATCTATCTATCTATCTATCTATCTATCTATCTATTTATCAGTCGACTTATTTATCTTATTGCTAATTATTTTTCAAAGTCTTGCCCCTTCAAAATGTCTGTCTGTCTGTCTACTTATTTATCTTCCTATATGTCTGTCTGTCAACTTATCTTACTTTCTAACCCCCCTTCCCCCCAACCCCCACTGCCCTACACGTAAAGTTACACCTTTACACAGACCTGCCAAATATTCGAGGTGGATTTATTTTTCGCCACCAAGATGTGCGAACCTGCGGCTACACCACCATGCTGGACCCATTCCTGTTCAAATATGGCGACCTGATGAATCATCTGCTGTACATACCCGCTCTGACCGGTGACGTCTTCTGGTCCGCCGCAATACTGACTGCTCTAGGTACACATGCACGACCCACAAGATTCACTCAGTGTTAATGATCCAGTCAAATAGTAATATAATTACTAGGCCGTTTTTATTTTTTTTTATTTTTAGCATAGTGGTTTGTGGGTTCGGGAAGGTGGGGGGGGGGGGCAGATAAAAAGAAGTTAAAAGAATGTTATTTCGTTTAAATTCAATATTTTTTTTTTACTCCAGGCGCGTCTTTGAGTGTCATCTTGAGTCTCGATATAACACTGTCTATCATAGTGTCAGCGACCATCGCCTGTATCTACACGCTGATTGGTGGGCTGTATGCAGTGGCATACACAGACGTGGTACAGCTGATCTGTATGTTCATTGGTCTGGTGAGTAGCTTGGCGAGTAAAGAGTTGGGTTGTTATTTTATTTTTTTTTAAACGGAAAACCAAAATAAGTTCACAGGACAAATAATTTTTGCGGGTCAAGGGATTTCATGATTTTTTTTTAAAAGTGTGAAGTAACCATTTTTTTAAAAATAAAATGTCAATTGATTCCATCTTTCACTGTTTTTTTTTTTTTGTAAACTAAATGTACACGCAGTGCCAACGAGAGGAGGGGTAGGGGGCAGGGGGGCAAATGCCTAGGGCCCCGGCTAGTTTTAGGGGCTTGGACTGAGCTGGCCAATCAACTTTTTAAAAAATACTATTATCAGCACGAGGGGGCCCGTGACAGCCCTGCCCAGGGGCCCAAAATTTCAGTCGGTGGGCCTGTGTACACGTCAATTCATTCCATAATATTATAACATCTGAGTAATTGACAATGGCAGGACGGTATGCAGACGAAATTACGGTCTGACCGCTGCAGTGATAAAACAACAGTACCTACTTAAAAAGTACCAGAATTTTCTACAATTACATGCATGCCGTTATGGACTGGTAAATTGTGCGTCTGCCCTGTGTTATAACTACTAAGGGTCATTCCCTTAGCTATACTTGAATTTCGCCAGCCACAAGGAAAAAAGCTTGACAGGGACCCGTGATAAAATCATTTAAAAGTTGGTGGGTGGGTGGGGGGGTTAAAGAGGAGGAGGGGCGGGCATGTCGATAGTGAACTCGACTCACATGCAAAACGTTCAGGGTTCAATCCCTGATAAAGTCAAATATATTCGCCACTGACCTGCCGAGGAGGAGATGGTCTATAAGCCGAGAAATGGGCGACACCAAGTCTGTAAGTTAAACAGAAAGGATAAATGAGAGCATACGTTTCCCCCTCCCCCCCCCCCAAACGACCACACCGGTTAAAGGTAAACATACAAAAGGGTTCGAAACAATTAGTGGCCCTATATTTCCAAGAGCTGCCTTATCAACGTTTATGCAAAGGGGCCCCAAAATTTACATTAGTCCACCCCCCCCCCGATGTAACTCAGCCTCCAAAAATCCCTTTACCTGCCCCCCTCCCCCCAAAGAATAAAACCCAACAAGAAAGACGCTGTTTGTGCAGCAAATAATTCATCACTATCTATTTTTAGCCAATGCTGAGTGACCTTGAAATCTGTACACAGTTTAAAAATAATCAATCTTATATTTTCATTTTTTTTCCACAGTGGCTGTGTGTGCCCTTTACCCTAACAGACGAGTCCCTGGGGCCTTTGTCCAACTCATCTCAAGTCTGGATGGGGGAGCTCCAGGTGGACAGCGTGCCGTTGTACGCGGACACGGCCCTGCTTTTAATATTCGGAGGGATCCCATGGCAGGTGACTCACACAGGAACATACTTTAAAAAAAAAACAACATTGTCTACCTTTAAATAAACCTTGCTTCTCCAGGTTAACTCAGGTAAACCTTACTTCTTTAAGTAGTCCTTTTTGTTTCAAGTACACCACACTCCATTGAGTAAACCTGGCTTCTTTGATTAAGCCTTACTCAGGTAAACCTTACTTCTTTAAGTAGTCCTTTTTGTTTCAAGTACACCACAATCCATTAAGTAAATCGTACTTCCCTGAGTAAGCCATATTTGGAAAATATCATAATCTATGCTAGTAAGTTCTGAACTTCACATTTATAATTTAAAAAAAAAATTATTAGTAATTGAATTATATCGCAATAAAAATAAAGCCCATGTAAGAATGGGATATGTATCTCTTAAGGATAAAAAACCAGTATTGGGACTGTTGTGGGCCATACTTTTCATTTCCACCACAACTGATAGTGATAGGCACCACGGAGACATGGTGGGAACTTTCTCCCTGGATATCGAACCCGGGATCCTCAGGTTGACAGTCGAGCGCTCTACCACACTACCATCCGTTCCGTAATTCCGTTTCTACAAAATCATTGCAGACATGTACTGGTAAGCTCCTACTCAGTAATGCTTAAAGAGGGACCCCTCCCCCTCCAAGAAAAAACGTTTGCTCCCGCTTCTGTGCCCCCTAAAGTCCCAACCCCACCCTACGCCGCGCACCCCGCCCTAGAGCGACGGGTGTGGCTGTACATTGCCCATAAGTATGAATACCTATCCATGGACACACCTGTGTTGTAACATATTCTCATGCAACACAATTCTATCAATGACCTATGTAATCTATTCATGTAATCTATTCAAGTAATCTATTTCATGTAATCTATTCATGTAATATATTCATGTAATCTATTTCATGTAATCTATCCATATAATCTTACTGTAACTGTTTACTTACGAATTTCAACTTTCTCATCCTAGGTGTACTGGCAAAGGGTTTTGGCCGCCAAGTCCGCGAATGTTGCTCGCCTGCTAAGTTTCCTTGGAGCAATAGGGTGTGTAGTCATGGCCCTACCATCTATCCTCATTGGCGTGGCAGCCGCCTCCGCAAGTAAGTGATATGACATCACCTCACTTATTTAAAAAAAAAAAACAACAACAGCTAACCTAGCAAGGAAATAATCAGTCATTGTTTAAAATGTATGTTACTAATTTACTTTTCATTACATTAATTATGTGTGTTATCACCGATCGCCACCTGATTAAATAATTTATAATAGGTCTATCTGCTGTTTGATAGAATGATAGAACAATGCATGGTCCTGTTGTGTTTCGTCTAAACTAAAAAAAGGGTCACTTGTTATTGTATATGACAGTGGTGGCGAACCTTTTTTGGGGCCGCGTTCCAAAAAAATGTAACCGAAAAAAAAAACATTTTTGTGTAGCTAAGCGGCCAACATTCCAATTAGAATTAAAGGAAGTGATATTTTTTAGTATTTAAGTCGCGTGCCGACTGATGAGGCTCTGCGTGCCGACTGTGGCTCGCGTGCCATAGGTATAGGGAGGGCGATGGTGCCCCATAGCGGCATGTGGCGAGTATCCCTTGTTATATTTTTTTTGTCCTGCTGCTTCCAGTATATTCCCCTCCCATGTACTGGTAAACAAAATAAAACTTATGAACGAAAGATTTTTTTATTATTTTGAATTTATTTGCGTAATACATATGAACCAATGATTGAATACCGCATGTGTAGCATACAGAACACAGTATTTATGTGCATCTTTCAGCTATTTAGTCATACAAAAACATACGACACTTTCTTCATTGTAGAAATAAACTCTTATATATATATATATATATATATAAAAGTAAACTTTCCTTAGCCCAAACGGCTAGAATTCATATGTTTCTATCATCGGCATGTAAAGGGTTTGTATGGTTAGCACAACGCCCAGCCGCCTTTACTTCCCACAACTTAAAGTCAGGTACCCATTTAAAGCTGGGTGGACTTGTGGGACGACTTTGCACCGAATTTCTCCTGGAAAAACTCCATGGCCCTCACCGAGGATCGAACCTCGGACTCTCAGGTCGACAGTGGAGTATCTACACCACTCGGCCATCAGTCCCACACTTCTATACATACATTTTCCTAATTAGACTTAGAGACTAAAAAGACTTTGTATTATAAATGACAAAAGTATCGATTATGACTTTATTCCTCTTTTTTGTAATTTCATCTAAAAGACTGGAACGAGACGGAATACGGACAGATTACAATCTCTGTGACAGATCGACCACTGACCTTGCCCCTGGCTATGCGCTACCTGTGCCCTCCCGTGGTGTCGTACATTGGCCTGGGGGCCATCTCCGCGGCTGTCATGTCGTCCATGGACTCGTCCGTCCTGTCGTCCAGCAGCATGTTCTCCAGGAACATTGTCGGGGTCATGTACTCCAGGATCTACAAAGTCAAGGTAACACGAAGGTTTGTATGTCAAGTTTAGGCAGTCACGTGGATCACTATCTCCCTGGTTGTGTTTCTAACTGTGTTTCTATCTATCTATCTATCTATCTATCTATCTATCTATCTATCTATCTATCTATCTATCTATCTATCTATCTATCTATCTATCTATCTATCTATCTATCTATCTATCTATCTATCTATCTATCTATCTATCTATCTATCTATCTATCTATCTATCTATCTATCTATCTATCTATCTATCTATCTATCTATATATCTATCTATTTGTCCCTTTGTCTGTCAAACCGTCCTACCTTCCGTCTGCTGTTTTTCTGCTTGTATGTCTATTAATCTGTCTATAAATCGATCAATTCACTCAACAGTCTATCTGTTTTAAATATCACACTTTTCATTCACTGTGTAGAAAACACACCATGCCAGACAGGATTCACATTCGAACAATCCAATTCACTTCTCCTCTGTTCCAGATGAGTAACAGGGCCCACATCTGGACAATGAGAGTGGCCCAGCTGGTCATCACCGCCCTGGCCTGCTACATGGCCATCAGCGTGGAGTCCATCTACGGACTCTGGGTGCTGTGCAGCGACTTCGTCTACGTCCTACTCTTCCCGCAGCTGCTCTGTGTCCTGTACTTCGACGGCTCCAACACCTACGGCTCTCTAGCGTCTTTCATCACCGGACTGTCCCTGCGCCTTCTTGGCGGGGACAACGTGTTGAACATTCCGGCCGTTATACAGTACCCATAGTAAGTGCAAAACTTAGCTGCCAACCTTTTCCTCTTTGTTAAGTGTCTTAAGACACAGTTTTCTTAATGAGAACAAAGACGGCCATCTTGGCTAAATGTTATGCCCAGTACTTGGTAGCAGGGTCGACGTCGGTCGCACAAACTCTGAGCATGGTAGCCCCCTAGCCTGTTTTTAGATGATAAGGCCCTAAACCATTTGAGATATGGGGCCCTTTATAAGTCCAGAAATTATATGTCAGTATCAAAAATTTCAGTATATATGACAATCGCTCACTCGGACAATTTTTTTCGGGGCCCCCAAGAAAGTGGGGCCCTAAGCTAGAGCTTGTGTAGCTTATACTTAAATCCTGCACTGGTTAGCTCCTGTCTTCAACTGACATTGTCATTATAGAGTAGTTCATGAAAGGCCACTGTGTTCAAAAGGTTCAGGGCTGCTAACAATTGCTCCTATTGTTCTCCCCTCTCTCTCTCGGAGAGATGTCCGATCAACGTAAGGCTTCCAACAATGCTAGAGGCATCAATTTTATTTTATCACACTGTACCCTTACACCTGCCAATAGGGCTGTTAACCGAAGCGCAGTCGAATCACACAAAACATAATCACATATTAAATTTAGAATCGCTGCTACTTATTTAAAAACCAGTGCGTTACGAGAACCTTGGTTCTTGGTTATAGAGAGGTGTGGCTATGGTTTATAGATGATTACAACCACAGCCTACGGTGGAGCAGCGAGTAGATAACTCACTCCCAGCCCCAGTTACATGCACAGTGGTTGCAGCAGCGGGGAGATAACAAAACTTCCAGCCCCCAGGTACTCACCATTTGTGGGCGTCGCTGTGATAAGATGACCCGTCAAAAATAAATGTAAGTATCTTAGCAGTGAAATTCTCCTGTTGCATCCGCCTGATTTGAGTGCCATTATTTTTTGTGGTGATTTATACTTAAATTGTCATCATAAAATTTTTGATGATCTTTATTTTGACTATCATCATTACATTTTTTGGTTACTTTAACTGTCATCACAGTGGCGTAGCGAGGGGAGGGCAAGAGAGGTGGTTGACTATTGACTGGAGGGGTCCAGGTTCGAACCACAGTGAGAACTTGGGATTTTATTTTAGGTCCTGGTGAACGAGTCCAGTTCACTCCACGCAGCATTGAATGGGTACCTGGTATATTTTACATATAATATCATGTGGTTTATAAAAAGTGTGAGTTGCATAATAATAAAAGTATTGTGCCCCCGGGGCGCGATTGACGTTCGTTACGCCTCTGTGTCATCATTACATTTTTGTTGATGTTTACTTTTGATTATAATTACTTTAGCTGTCATCATTACATTTTTGTTGATGTTTACTTTTGATTATAATTACTTTAGCTGTCATCATTACATTTTTGTTGATGTTTACTTTTGATTATAATTAATTTAGCTTTTCATCATTACAACCTTTACGTTTTATTTAATAATTACTTTAATTATCATTACTTTATGGCCAGTCTTAGCATTATGTTATTTTTATACTGCTGTAGACTGTCTGTACTTTGTTTTTTTTTACTTTTTAATGCAACTACAAGCCTCCATTTTTTCTCCCCATCAGTTACGACGCAGGCAGCAATACTCAAATGTTTCCATTCAGGACGTTATCTATGGTGGCCTCGCTCGTCACTCTCTTCATGGTCTCTTACCTGGCCAAATTGGTGTTCTCACTGGGATACCTGCCAGACTACCTAGATGTGTTTGGCTGTTTCAAAGTAAGGCGACAGTACATCCACAACTGAACACAACAACAACAACAATAACAAAACAACAATAACAAACGACAGCAAAAACTTTATGTAGATAAGTTACAATCTCTTTAAAGGAAACGCCCCTCACCCCGCCCACCCCCTCCAAAAAGAAACAAACCTAGAAACAGGAACTTTAGATGTACCATTCCAACCATGCGGCCCTTCAGTTATATTAGTGTCGCTCCCCGTTACATTTATTCTATTATTCCTTACTTTCCCCCCCCCCCCCACTAAAACTAGATGGCGTGACTTTTTTATGCAGTTAAGTGCAATTTTTTTGTTACTGTATTATTATGGTGAACAATTGTGAGTCTCTTATCGAACTCATAGAGGGTCGGTTGATTTGGGTCAAACTATATGTTAAAAAAGGGTAAGGGTGGTCGAATTTTGATTGTAGGGGTCCAGGGTTCGAACCCGAGTGAGAATCTTGGGAATTTTTCTTTAGGTCCTTGTGAAAAAGTCCAAGTCTACTCCACCCAGCTTTAAATGGGTACCTGGGAATAAAGGCGACTGGGCGTTGTGCTAACCACACAATTCTTTTATAAGCCGAGGTTATAGAAACAGATGAATTCTACACTTCATCTGCTCCGATGAGCCCGTTTGGGCTTAAATAAACTTTTATAAATTAGAAGTAAATGTATTACTTTATTAGACATATATAAAAGAATTCTACTTTATACATCATATTTTAAGCATGTCTTCAATGGCGTTATGCATGCACTTAGTTAAGAGGATTGCACCTTTCATTATATATAACTACAGTTAACGTTTAATCAAAATTTCAAGGGCCAAGGGGACAGCTTCCACCAGGAAATGATGCGCTACGACAGCAAAGTCGACCACAGCAACGCCAGCAGCAGCAGCGACAAACGCCCCAAAATTGACAAGTGGTCTGACACTACCGCCCCGCGGAGGGCCACGAACTGCGCAGCCAGCACTCCGGACCACAGTCAAGGCGACCACAATAACGAAGACCAGACGAAGTTTGTGTTTATCTTGACCGACATCCAAAGACCAAACGACCATTTAGAATCCTCACGGCTCTAAGTCCATGTTTTCATTCTTGTTCGTTTTGTTTTTCATTCTCGAGTGCATTAACTCTTTGTGGGCTCCAGCGCCTGTATTTGATGAGGAGTAAATTTTTGTTATGAAGACAAAATAAATTCTATGTGAAAAAAAAATTTACACTGGCGTATTCCGGCTGAGAGCTTGCACAGATTTGGTGCAGTTTTAAATGTGTGACACACAATTTTCAGAATCTGACTATATTAACTACCGAGACTTGTGCATTGGATTGGTTGGATTGGCAGTGGTTCTAAAAGTGTGCGTGCGTGCGTGTGGCATAATTACAACTCTGTATCGTTAAGTTCCAAGAAATAAGAGGTTGTATTTAAGCTATGTTTATTTACAGACAGTTAATGCCACTTTTATTCTCTTCGTTCTATCCTAGATTTTTCTTTCCGCCCATGGGTGGTCGCGAGCAAAAAAAAAAACAAAACATTTTTTTTATGGTGGGTCGCAAAAAAAAAACAACAAAGAAAATTGTTGTCTTGGTGGGTAGCGAAGTGTACAAAGTTTGAGAACCACTGGGGTAGACACAGATGATGTTCATTTGCTAATGAATTTTCAGTGTATTTAAAAAAAATTATATAATTTATTAATAGTTTGCTTGGTTTCCTTCCCCAACCACACAATGTGGAAGTCCTTTTATAAACAGGTGAACATGATTTATCTTGCTATTATGAATTTAAAAGCAAAAAACAAAACAAAAAACAACAACAAATAATATGTGCTGGATTTTTTAATTTGTATCAATATACCCGTATTATTCTGTTATTAATGTGTTCAAAATTAAATACCATAGAATTGTAACGAATTTTGAATTGTCTTTCATTTATTTTTTTTAAAACATGGATGGCATGACCTACATTAAGGACGGACTGAAAATAATTTGGGCTGTTAAGACCTTAAGGCTCTTTCTGCAGTGGCCGGTACGACAAGTTTGGCGGATTTGGATATATTTGATGATCCACATTAATTAATTAAGCATAGTTTGTTAAGACTGAATTGTGACGAATAATTAAGGTATTTTACTGTACCACACCCCCAACCAATATACCAATCAGCTGCAATCATGCAGCAGTCAAATACCGGAACTGTAAACACCAAAATGGGGTGGAGCTCTACAGAGCTATCCTACCCCAAAGGATACCACTGTCGTGTCCTTGTAAACTGAGAATACCCCGCAATACAAATGGCAGTTTAACAGAACTTATGTATTCCGTGGCTCATCTGATTCAACAACACACTAGGCATGTTTTTTTATTATCCAGGATCTCGACCTGGATATTCCCGTTACTGTTGCACTTTAAAGGTTTATTTTATAAATTTATCAGCCGCATCACCCGGAAGTGCTAAAAATATAAACAAAAGAACAGATCGTAAACGAAACGAAGAACAAAGTCATTTAGATAGTTAAAGAAAATCGATACGGTGCCGTCACTGTTTGAACATATTTTACTTAATTAAAAAAAAAAGTATTAAGAGAAATGATGTTTTAATAAATGCTGAATGTGAATCTACTGTGAGTATCAGGTGAATTAGATACGACAAACAAAGTAAGAATTGTAGTTTATAAATCAATTAGATGTTCTGCCGGCATAGCCAGAACAGTTTACTATACATAGGTGAATATATGCAGTGCTCTTCTTAAGTGTAGTGGGGGGGGGGGGGAGTCCTAGGTAGAAAATATGAGTGATGTTTAGGGGGAGGGGGAATTCGGCAGGCGCGTCTCCTGGGGCCCTCTTAGGGGTTCACAGTGGTCGCCTAGGCTGCCTACCCAAAGTTACACCTTTGAATAGTAGTACTAGTACTGACCTATAGATAGAGTTAGATATATGACTAGATGAATCGATTGAGCTCACGATCTCTCGTGACGTATAGATAGATATTTTTTACATTTTATAGGCTCAAAAGCCTTTACGACTGATACAAACTCATACACATACACAACACATGTGTGATACACACATAGGTAAATACTTCACTAACAGAGGCAGCCGGCACCGCACACAGAATGACGTACAAGTAGAGACACGTTGATATAATAGACACAAAGACACTGATGCAGACATAAAATTAGAGACACGGTGGCATAAACAGAGACACTGATACAGACATACACACGGGCACAACATTTAGACAGACAGGTGCTTATGTAGGTGTCACGTGAAACCAATTGTCTAGGGGTTTTATCCAATCACACACACACACACACACTATTGTCACGTAATAATTACGAACCAACACAAGGATGAAGAATTATACAACAAAAACTAGACGCAGTACATACGTGGTTCTAAATAACTACCATCTTGCAGGTCTTGTATACCATAACACTCACATCTCACAGTACGAGGTATTTACAAAAACCGTCATTACTTCTTCAAAACCTTTGGTTTTATCTGTCCATCTCCACGTCCAGTCACCGACATAGCTGACCACTGTTACAGCCAAGTGTTCGAAACAATCACGAACACCGATGTCCGCAAACACACACACTGACCGACAAACATATATTCACACCCAGAAATTCACACCCATTTAGAACAGATACAGAAAGATTCTCCGGAAATGCATCACACTTACTTTCTGTCTAGATGGCACGCTTCAAGTTGATGATTTGATTTTATCCCCCCCCCCACCCCCGGGCTGGATCACCACAAACAAACGTACAAACAGTCGGACCCACAGAAAAGTAGGCTACACGGACGGACACAAATTAAGGACACACAACGCGCAAGATCATTGTCACAAACAGTGTCTGTCCGAACAGTGTCTGTCCGAAGTGTCTGTCCACAGTGTCTGTCTAAACCAGTTCAGTTTTGTCCACCTCAGCTGGTCACTTCAGATAGACAAAAAACTTCATCGCGATCTATATAACGAGAAACACAGAAATGTCCGCCCTGGTTGGTGTTCTTCTCACTGTCTTCTTCTACGTTGTGATCCTGTGCCTGGGGCTATGGGCGGCCCGCAAGTTTAAACTGATCTCATCCAAGATCACCGTTGACGACGTAATGCTGGCCAACAGATCAATTGGACTGGTCATCGGGTCATTCACGATGACGGGTAAACTTAAAAATAAACTATGTAAAAAAAAAAATAAAACAATGTAAAAACATAGTAAATAATGGGGAACGGTAAATAATGGGGAAAAGATAAACAATGGGGAAAAGGTAAATAATGGGGAAAAGGTAAACAATGGGGAAAAGGTAAATAATGGGGAAAAGATAAACAATGGGGAAAAAGTAAATAATGGGGAAAAGATAAACAATGGGGAAAAGGTAAATAATGGGGAAAAGGTAAACAATGGGGAAAAGGTAAATAATGGGGAAAAGATAAACAATGGGGAAAAAGTAAATAATGGGGAAAAGATAAACAATGGGGAAAAGGTAAATAATGGGGAAAAGATAAACAATGGGGAAAAGGTAAGTAATGGGGAAAAGATTATCAATGGGGAAAGGTAAACAATGGGGAAAAGGTAAACAATGGGGAAATGTAAAAAAAATGGGGAAAAGGTAAACAATGGGGAAAGGTAAACACATTTTTAATAATCAAAGTTAATTAGCTGTTAATCGCAATATTTTTAAAACTACTTCTGATTTATTTTACTTGGTCGTTTGTTTAAAAAAAAACTGAATTTAGATATAAACATAAGTAAATCTGTTCATTAATATATATTTTTTTTTAAATTTTCTTCCCAGCTACCTGGGTCGGGGGCAACTTTATCGCAGGGACGACAGAGGTTCTCAATTCTCCGGCTGGGCTGATCTGGTGTCAGGCTCCCCTCGGGTACGCCATGAGTCTCCTCGTCGGTGAGGCCCCCCCCCCCCACCCATATGATATTTTTAATGTATTCGTCTTTTTCTACGTTCTCTGTACCGTTACCAAATTTATAAACATCCCGTGCTTAGTTGTTGTTTTTTTGCGTCACAGAATTTAAGAGGGGGGGGGGGTCATCGTAGGCAGAGACTTCAAGATAATGGGGGGGGGGGGGGTCATAGACAGAGACATTAAAATATTCGGAGTCCTAGATAGACACTATGATATACCTCTTGGTTTCGGGCAGATCCGATTTTTTTCATGATTCTATTTTAAACTGGACTACTGTTGTATCAATTCTTTACTTTCGATTTAACGCAGAACCCAAAATCGATATTATATTATTAGAAGATTTTTTGGGTCATGGTAAGAGATGATGATATATTTGGGGGTGGTGGTGGTGGTGGTGGTGGTGGTGGTGGTGGTGGGGGAGAGGGGTTCCTAGGCCAAGATTTAGATACTTGGGGCGGGGGGGGGTCCGTCCTGGGCAGTGAGTTTGATATGATTGAGGGGTACCAGGCGAAAATATTAGTTGGGGGGGGGGCGGCTCATAAACCATCGAATCTGATAATCATTTGTACCCTTCAGCTAGTGTGGGCACTGCCAAGTTGGCACATTCAACAGAATTGATGTGCCGTTTACTTAAAAGAAAAGAAAATAATTATTCTGGTACACGTAAATGTTTAATTTTTGGCCGACATTCTATTAATAAAAAATAAAATTTTTAAAATTCTAACACAAATCAAAATCATTTTTTAATACAGTCACATGAGAAATATATCTGCCATAATCTGTTTTTTATAAACGTAATTTTTTTTTTGCCTAAAAACAAATTTTACTTTCATTTTTTTAAAAATATATATATATATATATATATATATATATATATATATATATATATATATATATACTGGTGTTGTTTTACTAAACCTCAAAATAAGTTACTTGCTTAAATGCAGTTATTCAGCCCCGTAGCGTGACAGTTCTACTGAGTAGAACAAATAAGCAGAGGGGGGGGGGCAGACAAAACGCAGAGGGGGGGCCTGCCCCCCCTCCCCGCACGCTACGGACCTGCAGTTATTAGTTTCGGGAAACTTTTTCAATAGTTTAAATAGATTATTTATCTTCAAGGTGTGGGTTGCGACTAAGTAGAGTGAACTTTGCTCGCTCTATTAGTTTATCATGTCACAGTATATTATGAAATCCAAACCTTCACAACACAAGTTATTTGCAATCTTTAGTTTGAAAATGAAATCAATAAGATTACTATTATTATTATTATTATTTTCCAAAAATTTAAGGCGGTAGATTTTTCGTGTCCAAGATGCGCAACTCTGGATACAGGACCATGATGGACCCGTTTCTCTGGAAGTACGGCGACATAATGCACTGCCTACTGTACCTCCCCGCTCTGGTTGGTGACATCACGTGGTCAGCGGGAATCCTCAATGCTTTAGGTACACTCTTGTAGATCTGTTCGTGTTCGCTGGGCCACAGTGTTGACAGTTCATTAAAACTTGTACTCCTTCCAACGTAACCTGAAAAAAAATAAATCTTAGCATTAGGGCTTTAAATTTAAAAAAAATACCTTTGTTAAATAAAGTTAAGGGGTCGTTCACATATTATGTAACGCCGAATGGGGAGGGGGGTGGATGCAATTTGTTATTTTTGTTATATTGTTATATCATACAAGTATTAAAAAATTTTATATGGGGGGGAGGGTAAAAAATGAAAATTTTTGCGTTATATAATATGTGAACGGCCCCTTAGGTCCCCATAGCTAGTTAGGGCCGATGAGCTATAGCCATTGCGTATTATGGGTAAATGTACAACGCCCATAAATGCATTGGTAGTTACTGTTGATTTGCTGTAATGTTGATGCTATGAAGATAATTAAAAAAAAGTTTTTACTATCATTTGTACATTAATTTATGTTGAATTTTTTGCCATCTTTAATGCAAGCTGCTCTTAATAAAGCAAGCAGAATTTATTAAGACCAAAAAATGATTTATATGAATAAACAATGGGGAAAAGGTAAATAATGGGGAAAAGGTAAACAATGGGGAAAAGGTAAATAATGGGGAAAAGATAAACAATGGGGAAAAAGTAAATAATGGGGAAAAGATAAACAATGGGGAAAAGGTAAATAATGGGGAAAAGATAAACAATGGGGAAAAGGTAAGTAATGGGGAAAAGATTATCAATGGGGAAAGGTAAACAATGGGGAAAAGGTAAACAATGGGGAAATGTAAAAAAAATGGGGAAAAGGTAAACAATGGGGAAAGGTAAACACATTTTTAATAATCAAAGTTAATTAGCTGTTAATCGCAATATTTTTAAAACTACTTCTGATTTATTTTACTTGGTCGTTTGTTTAAAAAAAAACTGAATTTAGATATAAACATAAGTAAATCTGTTCATTAATATATATTTTTTTTTAAATTTTCTTCCCAGCTACCTTTTATGTTGAATTTTTTGCCATCTTTAATGCAAGCTGCTCTTAATAAAGCAAGCAGAATTTATTAAGACCAAAAAATGATTTATATGAATGTTTGGTCGGGAAACAAACGTTGTGATTTGTGCGTGAATGCTTTTTTTTTGTTGTACAATGTTTTGATGCGAATATTGTGTGAATGAACTGCTGCATGTCTCAGGTAAATACGTTAACATATGAGGATGGATGATAATAAACAAGGTGCTGAATGAAGACAGCTGTGGTGCATTTTAGAAGTTAGACGTGCGGTTACGGATGACTGCTCTGAATGAAGACTGATGTAGTGCATTAGTAAATTACACGCGCGGTTACGGGTGACTGCTCGCCTTGTTTTCATACGTGGAACAAAAAACAACAAAACTAACCTTGAACTGACCTTAAATCTGACCTTGAATCTGACCTTGAATCTGACCTTGAACTGACCTTGAATCTGACCCATAGCCTCGTCACTGAAAGTTGTCCTTCACCTCAAGACGGAGATCGCCATTACCCTGTCAGCGGCGTTTGCCTGCTGCTACACCCTCCTTGGGGGGATGTACGCCATCGCCTACACCGATGTACTGCAGGTGATTTGTCTGTCTTTCGGCTTGGTGAGTGAGACATGTTACACTTCTTCATAACGGTATGTAGGCTTAGTGGTCGGCGAAAATACTCGTTCAGATGTGTTACCCGCCCTCCTCCACCCACACACATTTAGCTTAATGTAGTACTGGTGATTACAGCTTAAATGGGCTTCTGGGACGAGACGAGTAGAAGAGTAAAAGGTGACTGGGGGGATGGTACCAATATTCTGATGCCGTCAACATTTTTTTTTATATCCATGTCGCTGGGGAGACCCGGGGGGGGGGCTCGAAGTACCTGACAGGGGGCCCCTGAAACATCCATGTGAATGCTTGACAATCGTTTCATTTTATGAATGCTTGACTAATTCAATTACCGAAATAAATGAGATGTAAACTAATGATTTTTGCTAACCCTTTTATGACAGTGGACAGAAGATGTTGCCCGACTGTTTGTCCCGAGGGACCCATTGGTTCGATCCACGGTGGTGACCATGGTAATATCTCTAGTGAAAGTTTTCTGAATTTCCCCCAATTCCACACATATTTAAATGGGTAGCTGACTTAAGGTTTAGAGGTAAAGGCGGCTGGGTGTTGTGCTAGACCATAGTCGGCAACCTTTTGAGACGAAAGAGCCAAATGTTATAATTTACAATTTTCTCAGGTTTTAAAGAGCCACTAAAATCGTTGTTCCAATATTATGGCATTTGATTAGACCGCAGTTTAACATCGAAAGAGCCGCAACTTGACATCGAAAGAGCCACACGGGGATCGCGAGCCGCAGGTTGCCGACCCCTGTGCTAGACTAACATTCCATGTATATTTCGAGGCTGCAGTAGCAGATAAACTCTACACTTAATCTTCCCCGATGGCCATATGCAGTATAATATAACTCTGCAATGTAATATAACTCTGCAAAGTAATATAACTCTGCTTTGTAATATAACTCTGCAATGTAATATAACTCTGCAATGTAATATAACTCTGCTTTGTAATATAACTGTCATGTAATATAACTATGCAATGTAATACAACTGTCATGTAATATAACCCTGCAATGAAATGTAACTGCCGTGCATTATAACTATGCAATGTAACATTATTACAGTGGCTGTGTCTGCCATTCGTCCTGACCAACGAACACATCGAGTCCATCACGGAGAACACCGACTGGGTAGGGGAGCTAACCATAAAAGAAATCCCCAATTACATAGACACATTCTTCCTGATTATATTCGGTGGCCTCCCTTGGCAAGTGAGATTCATCTAATGAAATGTTTTTTTTTCAACGTGTGTACATGTTGTAGAGCAGCGGTCGGGGAACTTTCTTTAATCATTACCCCAAAATATTTTTGTGTAAGTTGATATTACCCAATAGCAAATTAAAAATATATACTTTTTACTCACAAAAGTTTCATTTTTACCCCCACAAATTTCATTTTTACCCCATTTGGGGTAATTTACCCCAGTTCCCCGACCCTGTTGTGGAGTCAATGTAAAGTTACCATAGTTCGGGGATCCTCAAATGGTCTGTTGGCTGTTTAAGTGCTAAGCTTTTTAAAAAGACTTGACATTTTGAGTCAAACGTCATACAGTTTTTACAGTCGTTACATGGCTATTGGTGTCAAAGGTCAAATAACTTTATTTTTGTTTTACACGATCGGGTCAGGGTTCGTGATCTATTGGGAATCACTGATATGTTTTCTTTTGTTGTTGCTATCATTTGACTTCATTTTATATTTCTGTTTTTTTTTTTTTTTTATATTGATGTATACTTTGGTTTGCAGGACGCCGTATATATTAGACGGCCACACGGTTATAATCGAACCAAATTCTTTTATCACTTTACACATTTATATAGGCAATCTTGTAGTGGCGAACTGGGTCTGAAACTATTTTTGGTTTTCCGCAAGCAACATAGGCACGTTGACCAATCAAAATGCTTGTGGGTCGTCCGCAGGGGCCCACAGGCCGTTGGTCGAGTTGTCTGAATGACCGGTCTTTCACTGCATAAATGTGTGTGTATTTGTGTGTGAGTGTGGAAAGGTCGAAGTGGAATGCGGCAACCTTTAAAGTAGCAGAATAGGCAACAAGCCAAAGGTCCATCGATGACTACTCGCCCCAAGGCCCCCCCGCGTTAACGCTCGCATAGGGCCCCGCGTAATGTTCTGAGTGTATTTATACTGCGAAACAACTTGAAACATACCTAGTACTACAATGTCTTCGATTAAAGACATGATAATACTTTACACTTCATAATAAATCACCTGGTCTACTGACAAAGAAAGAACGCTTTCTGGCTTTTCTCATCGACATCATGTTATAAATATCTCTTCGTCTATTCGCTCCAATACCAGGTGTACTGGCAGAGAGTCCTGGCCGCCAAATCTGGCTTCGTCGCCAAAAGGTTGAGCTACATCGGAGCGGTCGGCTGTATCCTGATGGCCGTCCCGGCCGCTCTGATTGGGGCCGCGGCCTCTAATGCACGTAAGTTACAGTTCGAAATGACACGGTCTTTAAAAGGGATGGAAGCTGGGAAATATTTTTATTTTTTTTTTAAAGTTAAATTATATTTGACTATTCTGTATCGTTCAAAACATTAAGCAGGATAAATGAAGATACCAGTTTAATTGTATTCAACTATTTGTTAGAACAGCTCAGTTATTAAGTACTCGGTTCATTTTTATCATTTTACTTAATGTATACTATGATATATACTATGATACTTCAGAATCCTAATATCCTAAAACTTGGAATCTGACCAGACAATTGAAATAATTTTCAGCCGTAATCCACATCTACTTTTGAGTTTTGTTTTTTTTTAAGAATTCCGCAAATAAATTTTTCCATCTTTTATATGGCAAAAAAAAAATAAGATTTCAACTTTGACAAACTTTTAGAGTAAGCATCCCCCACACCCTCCTCCCCCGACACTTCGCAACTTTTTTCGTTGATGATTTTAAGCTTTCGTTTTATTTGCTGTTTTGTTTCATATATATATATATATATATATAACACAAAACAATATATAGCGCACTGACCATTAAAAATATTCTTCTTGTTTATTAAATGCTAGAGTAGGCTAGGCGGATAAATCTGAGCAAATAAAGTAGTTGGAAAAATGATTTTGTGAAGCTTCTAGTAACGTATCTATTTTATGTGATTTATTTTCATTTTGAAAAAAAGAAACAATACAACTTTTAACTCAAACTATGGGGGGGGGGGGTAACGATTTCCAGAAACGGTTTAAGTTCTAATTTCCAGAAACGGATTAATGTCTAATTTCCAGAAACGGATTAAGTTATAATTTCCAGAAACGGCTTAATGTCTAATTTCCAGAAACGGATTAATGTATAATTCTAAGGTATCAATGTATCCCATTGTATTCTTCTCCTCTGTGTATTTCTTTTCAAATTAAAAAAAAATCCTTCCCCAGACTGGAATGAGACGGACTACAAGCTCCAGAAACTAACCAGCGAAGACACCACCAACACCCTGCCCCTGGTCATGCTACACTTCTGTCCACCCATCGTCACCTTCATCGGGCTCGGCGCCATAGCGGCAGGGGTCATGTCCTCCACGGATTCCAGCCTCCTGTCGTCCTGCGGTATGCTGGCCAGGAACATTGTGGGGCTGAGCTATTTCAGGATCTTTAAAGAAAAGGTGACCAATCCGATGTCGACCTTCGCGCCCCCCCCCCTCCTTCCTTCCTTCCCGAACCGTAGTAAAGGTTCAGAGTGAATCTCATTGTTGAAATTAACACGCAAGCACGCACACACCCACTCACCCGCACAAACACCTTCTCTATCCCTCTCCCTCTCTCTCTCTCTCTCTCTCTCTCTCTCTCACTGACATACACACACATACACTGACGGGCCCTCTTTGATAGAGCCCTACTTATCTGTTCAAACGATTTAATATTTTTGCTCGTATCTCGTAACAGGATTACCTCTGTTTACTTTTTTGCTCTTATCATAGGTGTAACTCTTCACAAAAAAAAAAAAAATAGTATTAAACAAAAAAAAAACCCAAAACAAAAATACTGATTAGAATTATTATATAAACAGTTGTTTACGAAATCAAATCCGAAAACAAAGACACCTGCCCCAATAATTTCGACATATAACACGCAATAATATTAGTTTTTTTTTGGCAATAATAATAGTAAATGCCAATATCCATGACTAAACGTTGACCATTAAAGCAGGGGACGGACTGAGGAGGAGGTGGGGGGGTCTGAAAGTATTGTTCGCCAACCCGCTACAGGGGGCCCAATCCATGATTTGACTTTGGTAGCCAATGAGAACTATTGTGAGGGGGCCGGGTCCCAAATTTTACTTCTCAAGGGGGACCCCCCACCCCCTTTGTCGTTTAGATATTGATCTCTTTGGTGCCTCTACACACAAGCCTCATCATTAATGAACACATCTGAACTATTTTCACTCACATGAACACAGCTCTCCCAGCCGACCCAGATCTCCATCATGCGGGTGGCCCTGGTCGTCAACACGTGCCTGGCCTGCGCCATCGCCCTGTCCGTTGAATCCACATACAGCCTGTGGGTCCTCAGCAGTGACATCGTCTACGTCGTCCTCTTCCCGCAGTTCTTCTGCGTCATGCTCGTCCGGAAGTCGAACGCCTACGGCTCCCTGGTGTCCTTCTTCGCCGGCCTGACACTGCGCCTGCTCGGGGGTGAGCACATGCTGAGCATTCCTGCAGCCATTAGGTATCCATGGTGAGTATTATAAATCGTATACAGTCGATTCCGCTTAATTGGGACACATCGGGACCGAGGCTTTTGTCCTAATTAAGCGGCTGTCCCAATTAAACATACAAATTTACCATTGGCTTCTTGGTTTGGTTTCTTTGAGATTTGTCTCAAATAAGCGGCTGTCCCAATTAAGCGGTGTCCCAATTAAGCGGAACCCACTGTATATATATATTGTTGCGAACTTGCAAAATCTCTCTAGGTAGGCACTAAAGGACACGTGGGTTCGTGACACTTCGACCCCCGCGACATTTCGACCCTGCGACACTTGGACCCCGGGACAGATCAACCCCGGGCTATTCAACACCATCAACTGACAAAAAAAAGAATATTTCAATGGTTATTTCTTTGTTTTAAATATGTTTATCAACTTTGTTCAACATGTTTGTAATTGTTTAGGATATTGTATTAACTTTGTTTAAATTATGTTTTTAATTTCTGCCACACAGAAACTGTAATAATTGTATTCCCGCAGCATGGATTATTTTCTGTCTTTGTAATTTATTTTTTTTGTCTTTTCTTTGTCTGTAGATCTTTTCAGTGTACATATCAGGAATTTTTCATCTCTTTTTTTCTTTGTTTATCTCTTGCCTCTCTTTTGTATATCTCTTTCTTTTAGACATCTCTTTCTTTCTTTTGTAGAATGTTTTTCTTGATTTGCTCATTTCTTTCTTTTAGACATCTCTTTCAATTGTACAACCTCTTTCTTTCTTTTGTACACATCTTTCTTTCTTTTTTTTTGCCTCTTTCTTTCTTTCCGAAAGGTATGACGACGACAGACACAAACAACTATTCCCGTTCAAGACTTTCACTATGCTCATCGCCCTGGGCTGTCTCATCGGCGTGTCCAGCTTGAGCCACTTCTTGTTTAGCCATCAGTATCTGCCCAAGTCTTGGGACTTCTACGGATGTTTTCAGGTAATGACATACCCCTAAAAATTTCCCCCTCCCCCCACCATTAACGACAGTCTTGAACTTCAGTTAAAAAAAAAAAAAATATTCTATGTCCTTTGACATAGAGGTGTGTGCCTGCCCATCTATCCATACGTGAAGCACTAGTAAGGATGTGATGTTTATCTCTTAGATCCTGTCAACCACTAATGGGACAGTTTGTTTTTTGTGAATGGCCTTCTTTTATCCCCACTATAGCTGATAGTGCAAGTCCCATAGAGGCACCACGGGAGACACAGAGGTTACTTTCACCATGATCTGAAAAAAAAATCCCATAGTTCATCCGTCCTCTCTGTCTGTCTATTAATAAACACACACACGAATACATGATACAGGGTAGTCGGAATCGAACATAGAAATCGAACATCGCATTTATTTTTGGTGCCAGATTCGGTATTTTCGATACCAAACACCGATTCATTAAACAGAATGTATTCAATTTTCGCACTTTCAGAAATATCGCTATTTCTATGAGTCAGCATAGGAAGTTTAGAGGAATATTGTGAATTGTATGGAAACGAATAAACAACATTTTTTTTCTTGGCCTAAATTAAATTAGATTGTAAAACAGAATGATTTCTTTAACGGTCCTTCACTGTGTCCATCAAACTGTCGCGAAGAATCATACTATTGATTGTGTCCAACTAACTGGCGCATTGAATGATGCAATAGATTGTGTCCAACTAAGTGGCGCATTGAATAATATAATATATTGCGTCCTACTAACTGTCGCATTGAATGATACAATAGATTGTGTCCTACTAACTGTCGCATTGAATGATACAATAGATTGTGTCCAACTAAATGGCGCATTGAATGATACAATAGATTGTGTCCAACTAAGTGGCGCATTGAATGATACAATAGATTGTGTTCTACTAACTGTCGCATTGAATGATACAATAGATTGTGTTCTACTAACTGTCGCATTGAATGATACAATAGATTGTGTCCTACTAACTGTCGCATTGAATGATACAATAGATTGTGTCCAACTAAGTGGCGCATTGAATGATACAATAGATTGTGTTCTACTAACTGTCGCATTGAATGATACAATAGATTGTGTTCTACTAACTGTCGCATTGAATGATAAAATAGATTGTGTTCTACTAACTGGCGCATTGAATGATACAATAGATTGTGTCCAACTAACTGTCTCATTGAATGATACAATAGATTGTGTCCAACTAAGTGGCGCATTGAATGATACAATAGATTGTGTCCAACTAAGTGGCGCATTGAATGATTTGAATGATACAATAGATTGTGTCCAATTAAACTGTCGCGAAGAATCATACTATTGATTGTGTCCAACTCACTGGCGCAACAAATCATACAATTGATTGTGTCCAACTAACTGGCGCAACAAATCATACAACTGATTGTGTCCAACTAACTGGCGCAACAAATCATACTATTGATTGTGTCCAACTAACTGGCGCAACAAATCATACAATTGATTGTGTCCAACTAACTGGCGCAACAAATCATACAATTGATTGTGTCCAACTAACTGGCGCAACAAATCATACTATTGATTGTGTTCAACTCACTGGCGCAACAAATCATACTATTGATTGTGTCCTACTAACTGGCGCAACAAATCATACAATTGATTGTGTCCAACTAACTGGCGCAACAAATCATACTATTGATTGTGTTCAACTCACTGGCGCAACAAATCATACAATTGATTGTGTCCTACTAACTGGCGCAACAAATCATACAATTGATTGTGTCCAACTAAATGGCGCAACAAATCATACAATTTATAGCATTAAGTCAAAGCTTTTACTATCTCTACCGTTTCTCGTGTGATTCACGTTATTTCAGAAGCTGGACACCATTGACTACGATGCGGCCAAAGCGGTGTCCGTTCACGACAACACCGAGGAGCTGCTCATCGCTGAAGACGGGCCAGAGGTCAACGGGGAGGGCGTCACGGTCAGCGAAGATGGTTTACTTGAAAATACGCCCTTGAGAGTGCAGCAGGTAGTGGAGAAGTCCAGTGCGTCCAGCAGGGCGGCGGCGGCGGCGACGTTAACAACGAAACTGACCAGACAGACGAGCGCTCCAGCGCTGTATGAAACATCATTGTAGTGTGTCAAGAAGTTATCTTTAATGTGTGTGTGTGTATGTTGGGTGTTTGTGTGTTTGCTTGTCAGCAGGTGTGTGCATTTTTTCTTCTTTCTGTACAGTAATACTTCCAAAAATAGAATTTTAAATTAAATTTATTTTCAAAGCACAGGTATCTTTTTTCTTTTTTTTTAAAAAAAGACAAAGGTAGAATATTGAAAATGACTTATTTTTTTTATTGTTTGTGAGCCCGATCGGCATGCTGTAGGTTACTGGTTCAAATCTCAATAAGTCCAGCCACCTGTTTGTCAGTACTGGACTGCATCCGTGACCGTAGCAATAATCAGCTCTGGTGGGAGGGATTTTAAAATAATAAAAGAAAAAAGGGGGGATGTTAAAAAACAATCTTCTTAAATGGGACATGGATGGCAAACCTATGGCTCGCGTGCCACAGTCTACACGCAGAGCCTCATCAGTCGGCACGAGATTAAAATATCACTTGCTGTAATTTTGATTGGAGTGTTAGTACTTAGCTATAAATAAGTTGTTCTTTGGTTGACTTGTGGGCACTCGGCCCCAAAAAGGGTCGCCGCCACTGGTATGTAGGATCAATAGGTAAAGAATTATACAATAATGGACAGGCAATGGACAAGCAATACACAAGCAATGGACAGGCAATGGACAAACAATAGACAAGCAAAACACAAGCAATGGACAGGCAATGGACAAGCAAAATACAAGCAATGGACAGGCAATGGACAAGCAAAACACAAGCAATGGACAGGCAATGGACAAGCAAAACACAAGCAATGGACAGGCAATGGACAAGCAAAACACAAGCAATGGACAAGCAATGGACAAGCAAAACACAAGCAAAGGACAGGCATGTCATCCTTACAACGACCATACATTATTACATTAACATGTTTGACTACTTGCATTGTTTGAATTTATAATAAATGCACTTAACAAAATACGTTAATTAATTCTCTCCCTTTCTCCCTTTCCATCTCTCCCTCTCTCTCTCTCTCTCCCTTTCTTTCTCCCCCTTTCTCCCTCTCTCCTTCACTCTCTTTTTCTCTCTCTCCCTTTCTCCCCCTCTCTCTCCCTTTCTCTCTCTCCATTGCTCCCTCTATCTCTCTCTCTCTTTCTCTCTCTCCCTTTCTCTCTCCACCTTTCTCACTCTCTCTTGTTTTCTACTTATTGATTTAAAAAAATATTCTTGAAAGAATCTAGATGAATTTTTAAATTAAGAAAAAAAAGGGAAAGTAAAGTATTAAGTTATGTTAAAAATTCATTTTTTGTGTGACTTTGTTGATTCTTTTCCGTGGACTTCCCATATTAGAATGATATATATTCCAGAAACAGGTATAGAATTTGCACACGTCTTCTGTAAACAGATTATAATTTATCATAAATATAATAAAAAAAAACACAATCCAACCATCAGCGACAAAACAACCAGTATCTTTAAGAACAATTGTTTAACAATTACAAGATATTGCATAGTAATAACAAAATTGACCAGAACCATTTTTTTAAATAACATTGACAGCCTGCAGAACGGAAATTTCCGAAAGACTGTAATCAGCTTTGTGTTCAATGGAAGGTCAGGAAATAAGGAGACAAAAACATTCTCACACAAAAAATATACCAAGACTGCAAAGTTCATACAATAAAGTACAACGTACACTCAACATGCGCTTATTGGTCACTGAATTACCATGTAAACATTACGCATAGTTTAAACTAAGTATTTTTTTTTCGATATATTATATATTTTGAAATGATAACAGTGAAATGTTCATATAAGACAAAGGTAATATTTTCAGGAGTTTTATAACAAGCAAGCAAGTGTACTGCCAAAACAGACAATGAATTTATAACAAAATAAAATTTGACATGGTGTACTACTGTCTGGAGTTACTTCCTGAGTAGCGCAGACACTCGAATTTGGAGCTAGCATTTACCAGAAGTATAAAACGGACCATAAAGAACGAAGTGGGTTGTTTTTTTTTTAAGGTAAATATGTGCCTTGTGTATGCTAAGTCTTTGTTAGTACTGTGTGTATTCTCTCTTTACAATCTGTTGTTTATGATACGTTTTTGAAAAGATTGGTCAGAAATAATAAACTATGCGCTGTTCTTTGGGTTTTGGAAACCCCTAGTTAGATGTGTGTACCTTCTGGGGCAAACCGATCAATGCCTATATACTTGGCAGTGACAGATTTATGAACATATACTTGGCAGTGACAGATTTATGAACATATACTTGGCAGTGACAGATTATGAACATATACTTGGCAATGACAGATTTATGAACATATACTTGGCAGTGACAGATTTATGAACATATACTTGGCAATGACAGATTTATGAACATATACTTGGCAATGACAGATTTATGAACATATACTTGGCAATGACAGATTTATGAACATATACTTGGCAATAACAGATTTATGAACATATACTTGTCAATGAAAAAAGTGTGCCCACATTATTGTCAATGAAGGTGCCCTAGACCCATAAACTTGTCAGTAAGTGTTTAATGTAAATGTAATGCTGTATTTTAGTCTTTTCTCCACCAGAAAGATTCACAACAACAAAGGCCAGACGCAGAATGTACATCTTCGTCAGTTATATCCTGATGGTCTGCTTCGTCTTTGCGGTCATTTTTATCTCTTACTGGGCGTCCAAGAAAAATAAGCAGGAAAACGTCAATTTCGACGTCATCATACTGGCCAACAGGTCACTGGGACTTATCATTGGTAGCTGCTCGCTCACAGGTGAGAAGGTTCATTTGTAGCCGCTCCCTCACGGGTGAGAGGGTTCATTTATAGCCGCTCGCTCACAGGTGAGAGAGGTCGCTGGTAACCGTTTCCTCACAGAATGGAGAGGGTTCATCTGTAGCCGCTCCCTCAAAGATAAGAGAGGTCGCTGGTAGCCGTGCATTTAAAATGGTCGGGGGGGAGGGGGTACCACACACGCGTAATTCAATAATCTTATACATAGGAAAACTATGCAACCACCTTGGGCCCCCCATCCACCACCACTACTGACGAGTAGGCCCTCTTCCAGTATTATATTATAAACAAGCTGTTGCTAAGTGAGGTCTGAGGTCTCTGCTTAGAGCTTCTCCCCCCACCTCACCCACGATCTAGGAAGGTCACTGGGCCCTAATTTAGGCTTCAACTCTTGAAACACGGCATAAAGGGGCTGTAAACACGTTATAAAGGGGCTGTAAACACGTTATAAATGGGCTGTAAACACGGCATAAGGGGCCATAAACACGGCAAAAAAATCTACCTAAAATTGCTCACAAATTTATTATTTTTTTTTTTTGTAATTATTTTTTTCCCAGCAACGTGGACTGGTGGCACGCACGCCGCCGTGGCCGAAATTGTTGCCTCGCCCAACGGACTTCTCTGGTGCCAGGCACCATTTGGCTACGGCCTTAGCTTGGTTGTAGTTAAGTTGTTTTAAAATATATTATACCTTATTTAGTATCAATGATGTTGAATAAAACAGAAAGGAACGTACTACACCGCAATCGACTTCAACAAACATCACCAAATAACAACATCGGCTAAAATTATCAACACACAACTTCAACAAACATCACCAACAAACAACATCGGCTAAAATTATCAACACACAACTTCAACAAACATCACCAAAAAACAACATCGGCTAAAATTATCAACACACAATTTCAGCAAACATCACCAACAAACAACATGAGCTAAAATTATCAACACACAACTTCAACAAACATCACCAAACAGTGCCGTAGCGAGCTTAACTCGCACCCGGGGCACAGTACCTTTTCAGCGCCCCCCCCCCCGTTAGAAACCATATAATATTATATGTAAAATATACCATTTGGCGCCCCATTGTGAGTAGCGCCCGGGGCATGATGCCCCCCCTTGCCCACCCCTCGCTACGCCTCTGTAACCAACAAACAACTTGAGCTAACAATTTCAACTCACAAATCCAACAGAAAGTATCAACACACAACATTAATAACTGACATACAAAAGCACAACAAACATCATTAGACAAAAACAATATCAACAAAAAGCACCAAAAAAAAAAAAACCCAAAAAACCCAAGAGTTTCAGCTTAACACTCGTTTAATATAATTAGTATTCCTTTTTTTTCTCCACTACCATCAGGCGGTAGATTTTTCGTGGCCAAGATGCGCAACTCTGGCTACAGGACCATGATGGACCCGTTCCTGTTGAAGTACGGGGACTTGATGCACTGCTTGCTGCACGTGATTGTACTCATTGCGCATCTCACATGGACTGCGGGATCGCTGAATGCACTAGGTGGCTCACTTTTAATACGTAGAGTTTAACACAAGGGTGGGCACTATCTTTAATCGCGGGCCACAGTGTGTTCTTTAAAGTTGAGGAAAAAAAAACAAATTTGGAACGAGAGCATGTATGTGATAAAGGGACCGGATCTAGTGTTGATATGAACTAATTTAAATCAAATTAACGACGATAAACGTAAAATTTCGACCGATAACACACAAAGCCAAGATCGTGACTCCATGGCACTCAAGGATTTGTTGACAGAGAGCCACGATCGTGGCTTTGGGCACTGTAGGGGTTAACAAAAGTGTGCGCGGACCAGATGGAACTGACAAACGGATCGTTCTTGGCCAGGGGTGGGTGTCGTAGTTGGCCCAACCCTTGTTTAACTGATTCAAGGATTTTGTTAATTAAACATTAAAAAAGGGTTACAGCTGTAGCCGGTCTCAGGACTGATCGCACACGACTAGCCACTCACAAACATGGTATTGATTGAGCGCTGGTACTCTCATACTAGCTGTACCCTGCAAAACCTTCGCATAGGCTTGATCGGTAGGCTGGGTTATTTTAGGTTTTGGGGAGATCCGATTTTTTCATGGTTGTACTTTAAACTGGAATACTGTTGTATTAATTCTTTACTTTCGATTTAACGCAGTACCCAAATCGCAATTATTTTTATTAGACTGGCTCGTTTAATATTCAGAAATAGGGTGAAACAAGATTATTACTAATCGCCCCCCCCCCCCACACCATTTTGTTTTTAAGATTAGTCTTATCAGCAGTTGCTAGTTTTTGATCGGCACTTAAAATGAAATAAAAAAAAAATTGTTAAGTGTATCAAACATTTCAACGCCAGCTTCATCAATCCAAGTCATCCTGAGGTTGAACTCTGACCTGGCCGTCATTGTCTCTGCGGTCACGGTGACAATCCTGACGATGATCGGTGGAATGTACGCAGTGGTCTACCTGAATCTGTTCCTGCTATTGTGCATGTCAATGCTGGTGAGTCACACGCTCATACACACTGACACAATAACGGCACACTTTCGGCGCCCCGTCCTAGTTAGGCGCCCTGTGTGTGCAGCCGCACAACCCACACTACACTTTCTACGCCACTGGTTGTGAGTCTCGTCGTAAAAGGTATGTTATTTTTTTTTTAAAGACTCCTTGACTCTTTATAAACCCAAATGGTTTAGTCATGGTTAAAGGTTATATCCTCACACCAGTACGCGAGTTGGCATTGACTATATGGATGGGACACCACGAGGAACTGTAGGAGTTGTGGGAGTTTGAACACGTCACCTGCGACTCGCTCTCCCCCCCTCTCCACCTCGCCCCATTACACCCGCCTACGGCGTCATGAAACTAAGTTTGGCTTTCTGTCACAGCATGGCTTTCTATCACATCATGGCTTTCTATCACAGCATGGTTTTCTATCACAGTTTGGCTTTCTGTCACCAGTGACATAAACCTTCACTTCACATTGCGTCCAATGTGTTTATTTCACCAGGTTACCACATTTCAAACGTACGTCTCGCGCCTACATCTTTATTTTTTTCCCCATTTCAACACCTTTCAATTAAATTAAGGCAGCAGTGGCAGTGGCGTAACTAGAAATTATGGCGCCGCCCCCCCCCTGGGGCGGACTCCGCATACCTATTAAAAAAAACAACAACTAAAGTTGTGAAAATGTCGCCCTTTGTAGGTGACTAATGAAGTGTCCTCCCTCCCCTCCCCCCTCCGGTGGACCCCCCCTTCCATCCCCTTCTCTACATAATGAAGCCACTGATTTTTTTTTTGGTATATTTAAAAAAAAAATTCTTTTTGCACTGTATCATTGCGCCTGCTAATCATACATTCACCCCCCAAAAAAAAATGCCAGACTTAGCCAAGAACTACTACTCGGCTTGTTTCTCTGACACCCCATCTCCCCGCCCCCCCCCCCCCCCCACACACTTCCAGCCAACAATCAACAGCTGGTTAAGCAAATGCTGCTCTGCTCGCCTCTTTTTATGTACTGACCATCGTGTTATGACCTTTTGACAGTGGGTGTGTGTCCCGTTCGTCCTGCTTGACCGTAACGTGCGCCCCATCACGGAGAACATGTCCTGGGTAGGTCAGATCCACCCCAAGGACATCTTCATCTACATCGACACTTTTCTTCTTTTGATTTTTGGCGGGATACCTTGGCAGGTGAGATTAGTGATTTATTTTAACCGTTAACTCCACTCAAAACTTAAGTGTGTAACCAGTTGGGAAAAAAGTTTTATAATCGATTTTAGGCCCTTTTTTAAGGAATAGATTTTCTTGAAATTTTGCATTCGTGTTCTGGCTCTATGACAATATATGAGTCATTAATTAATTTTGTAATTAATTAATTTTTTAAAATTATTTTTAACGAATAAAAGTCGAAAAATAAATAAATTCTCATAATACTACTCAAGGGAAATAGCCGTGTTTAGCTATGACGAATGACACTAATACATGGGCTACTTCCCTTGCATCAATAATACTATATGTTTCTTTTCGAGATCGTTGTTAGAACGTGATTACCACCTACTGGTAGGTCAAAGCAGCGGTACACGCTAGCAAGCAACACGCATTCGCTCATCAACACACATGTGCCGTCAACACGCATTCGATCATCAAAACACATATGCGCCCAATGAACACACATGGGCTCATCAAAACACATGCACTCATCAAAAGACGGTGTTTGTTTTGTACTGTCCACTTATTTTAGTGTTTACCAGCAATTAGCACTTTTTGTGTACCGAGGCTACTGGTCAGCTTACACATCATTTGTGCCTTTCTTTTCTCTATTGTCCACTCCAGGGCTACTGGCAGTACATTCTGGCGGCCCAGTCTGCCAAAGTCGCCAAGAATTTGAGCTACATCGGGGCCTTTTCTACGGTTGTGTTTTCTTTCCCAGCCATCATACTCGGAGCTGCGGCATCTAACGCAGGTCATTTTTCTATTCAAAGATTTATCAATGTTGTTTTTTTTCCCCTGATAGACCAGTGGTTCTAAAGGTGTGGGGGGTAGGTTGCGATGGTGGGCCGCAATGGCGGGCCGCGGGCGAATGTGAGAAGGTTCACGATAAATTTTGTAGAGAAATTATATTTGAATTTTTATAACTCTATTTCTCTTAATGTTTTTTTTTTTATTTTTGGTGTTTCGCGACATCAAAAGTTTGAGAATCAGTGTGAAAGACGGTAAGGTATTTTTTCAACATACAATTTTAGTTGTTTTTTTTTTTTTTGCATCATGCAATAGTTGTACCTTTGGTTTATAGAGCTTGGAAAATTGTTTTTAGTCGAAAAAAAAAATTAAGTTAGCTCCTGACCAATCATTAATTTCTGACAATAGTCTTAAAGACATCGCAGAGCTGTGTTTCAGTCAAATTAGATTAGTCTAGTCACAGTCTAGTCACAGTCTAGTCACAGTCTAGTCACAGTCTAGGTACAGTCTAGTCACAGTCTAGTCACAGTCTAGTAGTCACAGTCTAGTCACTGTGTTTGGTTGTATCGGTGAGTGTGCTTGACTTAGAAGAAAGGACTTAAGGGAGGACCCAAAAAAAAAATGAAATTAGACCGATTAATACAAGTCAAATATTATTTATCAGCCTAAAAATTTACTCTATATGTGGAAACTGAAAACTAAGCAAGACGCAGATCCAATAATTTAAACATGTTACAATAATTGTATTCTTCGAGTTGCCGCGTTACTGTTTCCAGCAATAACTCAAACTGCCAAAGTTTTTTTTTAAGTTTCTACTCGTCGTGGAATTTTATGGTCCAGCAAGTCCTTGAGTTCTGTCAAGAGCTGATATATTTTCATACCGCCATTTGTAGATGAACATTGAAGATATGTTATAGTCATGCAGGGGCGGACTGATTTCTGATAAGGGCCCGGAAAATTTTTGGCCCTTAAAAAAAGTTTAGACATATCAGAGGGTTTAAAATGTGGTTCTGTGGGACCCCCCCCCGGAATACACGGGGTCCCTGGCCGGTGCTCCCGCCCTTAAATCCGCCCCTGACTTCGTGTAATTGTTAACTCGGTTCAAATATTTTGGCAGAGATGATTTACTTTGGTCACTTAACATACAACTTGTCCAGGTGTGTGCTTAAATTTTGTAATGCGCGGACCACACTCGGTTATTAAATTTGACAGAATGGTCGGACAAAGAGCGGGGCGCGGGCCGGGTCAAACAATCCTATGGGCCGCACTGGGTGTCAATTTGGGTGCTTTGGTGGTGAGTCGGTGGCATCCCAGCATGTCATCTACCTATATCCCCCGTTGTGCCTTCATGTCATTTGTACTATTGGGGATACAAGAAGGGCACTACATGAACCGTCCCATTAGTCTTTAATAAGATCTAAGGGATATGATTATCATCCTTTCAGAGACTTAAAAAAAAGTCGCACCTGGCCCTCGGGCTGTATTTTTGCCCATGTCTGAGCTATTCGCTGCTCTATATGATGCATTATTCGAAAAGTAAGCTGCCAACCTAAATAAAAGTTTGAAAACTGATCCGAATTTTGTTTGTTATTATTAAGGTTGTTTATTGCTTTTTTTTTTTTTTTGGTTCTTTTATTAATTAAATGTAAACTACATATGCCTAATGCGGCTTTCCCAGCTTACTTGTGTGATTACAGCTTGGAACAACACTGCGTACGGTCTACCGAGGTTGGCCCCACAGAGCGAGGGTAACACGCTGCCCCTGGTGCTTCTCCACTTCGCCCCGAACATCATCACTTACGTCGGCCTGGCCTCCATCGTAGGGGGCGCCATGGCCTCGTCGGACTCTGCCCTGCTCTCGTCCGCCGGGATGTTCGCCAGGAACATTGTGGGACTGGCCTACTTCAGGATCTATAACGAAAAGGTGACCCAGTGTTCCCCCCCCCCCTGGAGAGGTGGCCCAGCCTTGACCCAGCAGTTGGTTGCTTATATCAGTTCTCATGTATCGATGTTACAACCACCTCCCTAGCACTTATTCGCATAAAGTGTTTGTTTTTTTTTGCTATTGTTTATGTGGCTGAACGCTTTTAGCTGTAAAAAATAAATGTGTATAATGTTTGTGTATATCACGGACGGCCTCATTTATACATGTGGTGTAATATCACAATACAAACGCGAAACATTTATATAATTTTTATTGCGACGACTTGTTCGGTTTATTTTTTCCCTTTCAGTCATTGATAGTATGTCCTGAAATCTCTGTTTCACAAAGTGTAACATTATTTTCCCGTTACTTTACACAGCCCTCCTAAAGGATTTTTAAAAAACAGTAGTATACACTATTACAGTGGTCCCCAAACATATCTAGATAAACACAATTTGACTTTTAATTTTACCTTCTAAAGCTGTTTCGACAAACGTAGCTCACAATAATTCCCTTCTATACATTTTTCCCCCGGCTGTCCTTAATTGCATTGCTAACTAAAGTTAAATTATGTACGTTTCGCTCCATCTGTCAAATACCACACAAACACATATCAATAGTTTACCTCTGTACATTTGGTCCAGATGTCCCAAGCCACCCATATAACAATAGTTTACCTCTATTCATTTGCTACTGATGTTCCAAGCCACCCATATAACAATAATTTACCATCTGTCCATTTGCTACTGATGTTCAAAGCCATACAGATAACATTAGTTTACCGTCTGTCCATTTGGTCCAGCTGTCCCAAGCCACCCATCTAACAATAGTTTACCATCTGTCCATTTGGTCCAGCTGTCCCAAGCCACCCATCTAACAATAGGTTACCGTCTGTCCATTCGGTCCAGCAGTCCCAAGCCACCCATATAACAATAGTTTACCATCTGTCCATTTGGTCCAGCTGTCCCAAGCCACACAGATCGCCATCATGAGGATGACGCTGATGATCATGACCACGTTCTCCTGCATCGTCGCCCTGATGGCCGAGTCGACCTACGGGCTCTGGGTGCTGTGCAGCGACCTGGTCTACGTCATCCTGTTCCCGCAGATGCTCTGCGTGCTGCACGTCCGGCGGTCCAACGCGTACGGGTCCCTGGCGTCTTTCGTCATAGGACTGACCATTCGGATCCTAGGGGGAGAGCAGCTACTGAACATACCAGCTGTTATAAGATATCCTTGGTGAGTCAGTTACGAGACATTACCAAAGACCTTAGACCATTGACGCTCTTATGTACTTTGGTAATGGGGGCCATTTTAATGACATTCCATAGACGTTCTTTAAGTCATTTGGTGTATGGGCCATAGGTAGAGATGTTATGGGAGACCTTGGCACAGGTACATGTCGAGGCCCTCGTAAATTCACTTTTAATAGTAATTATATTTGAAGCAGGTGGTCCTAGACTATTGACTAGTCGCCTATCCAAAATTCCCCGTTTAATTGCTAGGAAGAACTTAAGGCATCAAGAGCTCAGTTTTTTAAGGATGAATGAGATTTTCCTTACATAATTATAGACAATTGTGAAAAAGGAAAAAAAAAACTATTGGTAACACCGGTTACTAAGTTGTGAATAAGGCTGGCTTTGACATGATTAGAACGTTTGCTCCAGCTTAGGAGGCAACCTGGATAATGAGGATCCCGTTCACAATCTAAAATACAATATTAATAATTTAAATCACAATTAAAAGGGGGGGGGGGGAGATAGTGCCCACATTTTGATGACGTTATTTAATGTTATCACAAATAGCGTTCCTCCAATGTAACGCTGCACGGTGCTGCACGGCGGCTGTACTAGGCGTTCTATTTCTGTCTGTCTATCTGCCTGTCTGATTCAGGTACGAGCCAAACTACAACTTCCAGAGGTTTCCCGTGAAGACGTTCTCCATGGTCATCTCTCTTGTGACCCTCGTGGGCGTGTCCCACTTGACCAGTTTCATATTTAAACATAAATACCTGCCGATTTCCTTTGACGTCTTCCGTTGTTTCCGGGTGAGTAGGATTGTTGATTGTTATTCGTTCTTCCATTCGAATAGACAGATAGATGGGCGGATATATTCGATAAACAAAATGGGAGACGGATAGACGAATCCATCCGTCCGTCTTTCTATCTATCTATCTATCTATCTATCTATCTATCTATCTATCTATCTATCTATCTATCTATCTATCTATCTATCTATCTATCTATCTATCTATCTATCTATCTATCTATCTATCTGCCTGTCTGTCTGTCTGCCTGTCTGTCTATCTATCTATCTATCTATCTATCTATCTATCTATCTATCTATCTATCTATCTATCTATCTATCTATCTATCTATCTATCTATCTATCTATCTATCTATCTATCTATCTATCTATCTAATCTGTCTGTCTATCTGTCTGTCTATCTATCTATCTATCTATCTATCTATCTATCTATCTAATCTGTCTGTCTGTTTATCTTACTGTCTGTCTGTCTATCTATCTCTCTATCTATCTATCTGTCTGTCTGTCTATCTATCTATCTATCTATCTATCTATCTATCTATCTATCTATCTATCTATCTATCTATCTATCTATCTATCTATCTATCTATCTATCTATCTATCTATCTATCTATCTAATCTGTCTGTCTGTTTGTCTTACTGTCTGTCTATCTATCTATCTATCTATCTATCTATCTATCTATCTATCTATCTATCTATCTATCTCTGTCTGGCTGTCATTAAGTCTCAATCGGACTATGGACGTCTATTTGTGGCTCATTATTATTTGACGAACTCTTTCAGGACCGGCACGCCAAAGCCAGTGAGGCCATCAGCACCCTGATTGGGGCCATGGAGTACGACGCATCGATGGAGACGGACCGGGACGTGAAAGTGACGGTGAAGCCCGGGAACCTTATCCCCAGGGAGACTATCTCGCCGGACGTGGAGTTCTCTGAAGTCGAGTTCCACGCGGCGAATTCCACCGCAATATGACCGTTGGGCGACACACCGGCACGGGCATGTGCAGACTGCCTGGTGTGTGTGATGACGTATAACACATTTCATACGTCACATTCACCGACCGCACCCACTCCTCACCCCCACCCCTTTTCCATTTTATTTTCTTTTTTTTTATTTTTGTTTTCATGTGCAATGTGTCAGGTGGTCGTCAGAACGCACGGGCAATGACGATTCACTCGCTCCTTTAGATGGGGAGGGGGAGGTGACGTGAGGGAGGGGCATGCGAGTAAAAGAGCTTCCCCCCCATCCTTACTGGCAGGGGGTGATGTGACGTAATCCTGATATCATTACTGTGCTATCATTATTATTAATTTTCAAACATCATTTCAAATTCAATCAAAGTATATATCATTTTATTTTCCTATTTAAGCTCATTTGCAGGATTCATCTTGTGACATTGTATTTATTGTTCTTGGAATCTTTCATTTTTGTTTATTAATAAAATCTGAGCAGGATGAATCGTTCAAACCATCTTGAAGGTTTTTTAAATATTCGGTTTAATTGGTATATTTGGTGTAAATGGTTAAGATTGTGTATATATTACATGACTGCCTACTTGAGTGTGGTGTACAAGTGTGTGAAGTCCCTGTAGGGATGAGACTATAAACCATACGGTTTTTATTGTGCCCTTCTATCTTCTCGACCATAACCGATAGTGCAATGACCATGCAGGCATCGCGGGAGATATAGCGGAGTCTTTAACCATGACCTGAGATATCCGAGGATCGACCCCCTTGGCCTCCCCCCGCCCGCACTGCCCATTTAGCGCAACACCATCCATCAATATTTGGGGTAGTTTTTATCATAGCTCGACTGACCCCCCTTACTGTGTATCAGGATCGACATTTCGATTTGTGACGGTGCTGACCCTATTGTGTATTCAGGTCATCATATTGTGACCCGATCGTGCAACTAATATACCTCAATATTGTCTTGTGACTCTTTTTGTTTATTATTGTATATTATGGTCGACCTTTCGTGCGATAAGATCAAAATTTATTATGATAGTTTTTTAGTTTTAACCAAATGTGTCAAGATTCTCTAGTGATTCCTTCATAAAGATCATCATTTTTAACGTGTGACCTTATGGATGAAATTTAATTAGTCTTATTATGTATGTATATAAATTTGTTGATGAGTAAACTGAATAAAAAGATTAAAAAGCTGCAGTGAATTCTTCAAGAACTACTCATCCCAGAGGCGTAGCTGGGGGGGGGGCGAGGGCACATATGTCCCCGGGCGCTACTCACAATTGGGCGCCAAATTTATATTTTACATATAATATCATATGATTTTCGAATTGGGGGGGGGGGCGCTAAAACTGTATTTAAAAGGTATTGTGCCCCGGGCGCGAGTTAAGCTCGTTACGGCACTGACTCAGCCCCCTGGTGATGCACAAGTGCGAGATACTGATACAGTGCTCCTTAAGGTCAACAATTTCTCTAACCAACTGCAGAGCCATTTATTACATTGGTTCATCTTAAATTTATAAACCTGCTCTTCAAAATCCAACTTTTTTTTAAAAACAAACATTTCGCAATAGTGTTGTTACACTGATCAAGGGTAAAGAGATTGAACTATACAGTTACAGAAACAATGAAATGAAACAAAGTAAATAAACCCAATGCGTTCATCGTGTTTATTCAATAAATAAACATGTTACCAGGCGAACATGTTCGTGTTTTGGCATTTAAATATACATATATATAAATAAATAGAAAATAGATTTAAAAAAAAAAAAGAATTGGAAAGCTCTCGCTACATATGTGTTATTTTTTTTAAAAATTATTATTTTGAAATACATTTTATTGGGAATCGTTTTTAAAATTCCTATCGAAGTGAAAAAAAAAACCAACAACATGGCGTCTACCGTAGTTATGTAAATAAATGGGACATTAATGTTTACACCAGTGGAGCGCTCAGGGCAGATCGTGTCTCTTCAAAGCAAAGATACGAAATATATTTCTATTGTGTGTGATGTACACAATTCAAAGAGCCAGCACACTATTGTATAGGCGCGGGTGATGGAATAATGTTTATCGCACCTCTAACCAACGTCCGAGCATATATGTATATCGCTTCTTTATTTTTCATATGTATATATTGTATTTTTTTATTTGAAGCAAGCCTTATTTATTACTATTTAGTTCTTTTAAAGTGTATTTATGGCATATTTTTTATAAAAAAAATATATATTGGATCAATGCATTTTAAGGAACCCATAAAACCTGCATCTCTCAACACCGGATATTGATGAGCCGCCAGTTTTCGATTACCGCCATTCTATAATTCCTACTTAACGAAGTGGAAATAAACACAAATGAGGTTTACACACACATTAGGTCAGTGCTTACAATTATAAAAAGGAGCTTTACACAAAAATAAATGTTAAAAAATATAAGTGACCTGTATTACGTTAACAAATTATGCTTAGCATACAGATCAGCTATAGCTTATTAAATCTTAAAAGTAATTCTTTTTTAACAAACAAACAAAAAAATATAGTAAAAGAAAATCAGATTTTTTTTATACTCTAGCACGCAACACACACAATCAAAGAAACAAATAGTACAATGCAAACTAATTGTTTTATTTAAACATTGTTCATAGATAAAAAAAAATTACAAAGAAATATACAATAATATCCACTGTCCTTCCATTCATAAAAAAAATTGATTATCTCGTCTGATGCTTTTACAAATTGATATTATTTATATCTACAAATATCTCCCAAGGCACTTTAGGAACAAAGGGATGGGTGAAAAAAAGGTTTGATTAACTCCCCTTTTTTTGAGAAAATAAAAGCATGAATATTAGAGTAAAAAAAAAATAAAGATCCTTTTTTTTTGAGAAAATAGCTGTCAGCCATCTTTGAACGAGACAATGGACAATGATGGGAGGCTCGTTGGATGTTGCGTCATCGATGGGAGCTTCACGTCATTTCCGTTTGGATCTCGTCATAAAACATTCTAGTGGTGTGCCTCAAATAAACAAATGGTGACAGGGTGTTCCGTTGAAAACTGGAGGTGTCATGTAAGTTGAATTAGAGGTGGAGACTGCAGGAAGCGGGAGAAAAAATATTATTTATAAGTATTATCATAAAGATTGAATTACATTAAAAAGACCAAATAAAAAATATATAACCTTTACTTTGATATAAAATCATATACACTCAAGTATTTAATGTACCAGTAACGCCTATTACTCATGACTAATATAAAGCTATCTATTTAAATATTATACTAATATATCAGTTGAAATAATAGTATTTAATCCAAATGTTTTCAAAATATTATTTTAAAAAATGATTTAAAAAAAAATAAATGCCCTGTTAATAAGATGCAGGCAAACATGCAAGTGAGATCAACAAGTGTTAACCATCGACAGCATCATTCCAAACAGTGGTGTTTTATTGCTTATGACTGACTAAACATTTGTGATGTAAAATTCCCTATACATTTAATTACCTAATTGCGACTGTCTAAAAATGTAGTTTTAAAAAAATAATATCTAGAGCCCAGATTAATATCGAAATGTTGATCGATGACTATCTTTCAATCGCCAAATAAGAAATGTAGTTTTAGAATTTTTTTAAACAATTTTTGAAAGGTCAACTTGTTCGAAACTAAAAAAAAAAACGAAATGTTTATGAATTTCTCAACCGCAAAACAAAAAAAAATGTTCTGTAAATGTTTTTTGAATTTTTTTTTTTTTTTTAATTTTACTAAAAGTATTAATATTTTTTAGTGGCACACAGAATTACTGCGGCCGAGATTTTCAAGAAAGATTGTTTTAGTGTTTTTCAGTTTTGGTTGAATTTTGAAAGCACACATTAGAAAAGCTGGGAAATAGTGTTCCAGAAAAGAAAAAATATGGGTGGAGGAAATATAAGAAAGATATGGCAGTAGAGAGTTTTGGTTTTGAGATCTTTCAGTAAGTTGAAATCGAGGGGGAAAAAAAAAAGTTCTTTAGTAGTAAGATGGTTGACACAATGTATATAAGAATGGTCGATCAAGGTGTGTTAATGTATCGTGATTTTGGTAAGGGGGGGGCGGTGTGAGATTGGGGAGGGGGGGAGATATCAAGGGTGGTGGTGAAACCAACTCAGGCGGGTTAACTCTTCTCCAGCACCTGTTTCGTGTTTTTTTTTTCTCTCTCTAAGCTGATACAATGGTACGTGATACGGACTGCGTAACTCGTTTCTTGACAGTGGTCTCCTTAGTCTTGATTGGTCAAAAGTGTGCAAGTGGGCGGGGTTCGAGGGATAGGGGGACAAAGGCATAATGTGGACAAAGGTAAAATTAAAAAAAAAAGATTTTGATATTACATAATTATTAATTATGTACATTTACAAAGCAATAAACTTTAATTGTATTTTATTGATTTACCGCATTCCAACTTTTGTTACGACATCTCGCGATCCACTAATGTCCAGTTTAATTAGAAATAATTTAAAAAGATGAAAAATTGAGCCATTTATTAGTGGAGAAGTTTAAATGAAAGAAAATAACAATGTTATTGCAGAATAAAGAAACGGTTGAAGGAAAGAGTGAATCAAAGACTCAAAAGTCGCACGGATCACTCTTGTTATTATTATTATTTTTTTTGTGTACACACAATCAAACTATTCTTACGGTGTACATTGTTTAACAATTTATCCAGAAATAATTTGTGTGGATTCTGAAGTTCTTTGCACGGTTACACTTGACTGTTGTTTGTTTTGGCATGAAAATGAGCGGTATACATATATATAAGTTTATATGATGATAATGATGTTTGTTGTTTTACATGTATCAGTATTTCAGGATGATTGCGATGAGGTGTTTAGACACATAACGTTAACAAGACAGCACATGAACATCTGCATGCACCTAATCTATCCAGCATCTATTCTAAACTAGCAGCAGGGAGCTTACTCTGCTCTAACACAGGAAATAGCAACAACGATGCAAATGGATGTCTACAGGTCTTATAAATAGCAATGACGTCGGGGATTTTCAAGACGAAGCCGTGGTGAGATATGGGTACGCGTTAATAGTACTGGCATTAGGCTTAAGATTTCACAAATCTACAGTGTGATGTTTGGACGTAATATGTGCTAATCCTGAAATCTTTTAAGATGACTAGAAATATTGTTTCTGCCTGAAGATGAATGCTATATCCCTGGTCAAATTTGCAAACTATGTTGATCTCTGCAAGATGCGATATTTTGTGGATTTTTTTTTCTTTTTTAAAGTCCTATATCTTGGCTTTATTTTCTCATCTACATCCCAGATTATAATAGAAATCAAAACGCTGAAAAAAGCGACTAAACCTGTATGTTTTATAATTATCGTCTGCTACGGAAAATAAATAAATATTAAAAAAAAATACCCTTAGCATCAAAATAGCAATGTTATTTATGAGATGATTTGGGCTGTGGAAACGTTTGCAAAATAATAATACAAATAATAAAAAAAAAACTAAAAACATGGATCATATTAATAAAGCCAGGAGCGGCGATTGTGAGTAGATACAAAACAATAAATAAATAAGCGCTCGACGTTTTTTGATTGGCTTACAGGATGCCATGAGTTCTACAATGCGGTTTTTATTTTACTCAACACTTTTGTCTCGTCTGACAGAAGCTGAAACACTTCCGGTTTGCTGGGAGTCCGAGCAGAGGAATAAAAAGATAATTATACAAGTTAAAAAAAGTTGTTTTTTTTTTTTTTTAATTTATTTTTTATTTTTAATGTGTGATTAGTCAGTTGGGTTTTAACTAGCGACTAGATAATGACCACTTCACCAGACTAGTCTCAAGAAGTCATGTCGGGAAAAAATTTCACCGCGCTCCCATGAACATGAAATACAAATTTCCTGAAAATAAGGTGGCCATGTTTTTGGTAGATACCGTGTTGAAAGGGGCCCCAGCTAACTAACTGGATGTAGATTGAAAGTGATCTTCACTCGTTATAGTACATTACTGAAACCAGTTGATTATAGTTTTTTTTTATTTCTTTGTCTTAACATCAGAACATTTCTTGATGATAATGGTCACCTGACATGCAATAAAGTAATGTAAACAAGATGAGAAACATGTACGAAGACGATAAACAATGCACTCGTGTACGTAACATGTAATAAAAAATATGAAACATCATTCTATAGACCGTGGCTACAATTTTATTTATAGACCACGGCTACATTAGCTACATTACGTGCAACAGACTCAGATAGATCAAACTGCTACCCTATAGAATCCTACCTCTCGGAGGTTCGTTTCGTGATATAAAAAGGTTTGGGCATTCCACAATAACTAATGGGGCATTCCACAATATCTAATGGGGCATTCCACAATATCTAATGGGCATTCTACTATATCTAGCTGGCTATTAGGAAAAAATGCTGTAATAGATAAATGTTTGGTTTTTACAAGTCTCTTCAAGCTATAGACAGTTGTTGTTTTAAATGGAGAGAGGGGGGTGGGGGGGGGTCATTTACCTTCGCCAAAAAATTGTTTAAAGCTTAAAAAAAAGACATGTCATCAAATTTAAGACTGGGAGGGCGCACGGCCGGCGCGGTCTGTGCTCAAACCTCGGGTGGCGGAGCTGGGACCTGAGAACTGGAGATGGAGGGGGGTTGAGAAGGGGGTAGGAGGTGTTAAAACATCAGTTGAAAAATGACATGTTTGAGACACAGTTAACAAACACAGGACGAGACAATACTGTGATGATTTTTTTTTAAAATGAAATAGGTATTTAATATTTAATAAATATTAAAGTATAGCATATAATTTTATAGCTGAAATCATGATTAAATAATGTTCACAAACATAAACAATAATGCTGTAAAATAATGAAATATGTATAAATTACAATTAGAAAAATGTATATACTAACAAATTAAGTATTTATTTTCAAATATATTTAAATTAGTCATAATAGGTATGTATATAAATGTGCCGATATGTAAACTGAATATTCGATTAAAAAGCTGCAGTGAATTCTTCAAGAACTACTCACCCCTGGTGATGCACTAGTGCGAGATACCGATACAGAGCTCCTGTTCTTTGCCCTCAGTTTTGACAATGAACCCTCAGCAGAGTCGGCTCTCTCCTCGGCATCTTCAAGTTCAGTCTGTACTTTACGGTATTTGGCGAGATTAATGGCGGCGATCTCCTCCTGTGAACGGACAACAACAACAATAATATTTACAGGTCAGTGCACAATTCATTACGCGCGTTCAATAGTGCGGTGCGCACACTAGTTAGTGTGTAATATTGAGTAGAAGCTGCTTCAAATAGTGGAGTTCATTTTAGAAGAGTAAAAAAGTACTCACGGCCTCTTCAACTTGTCTCTTGTAGGTCTTGATCTTGTTCTGGAGTTTGTCAACCAGATCTTGGAGACGCTCCTGGTTCTTGCGATCCTCGTCTGACTGGAAGGCGAGCTCCTTAAGGCGGCGGTCAGCTTTGCGCATGTTCTTCTGTGTCTCGGCGTGGCGGCGTTGCTCGTTGTCCAGCTCGGTCTCCAGCTCCCTGACCTGTTTGGTGGACATAAGAGTGACCCCCCCAGTCAATTAATCAAAATTAATGGTTTACTATGCACTCGACTGCTACTGTTCTAGAATATCGCTGTAATTAGAGGAAGTATTGCATGTAAGGTGGGGCAACTCACTCTTTGTTCCAGTTTCTGGATCATCTTCTTGCCTCCCTTGAGGGCCTGGGCCTCAGCCTCATCAAGACGGACCTGGAGGTCTTTAAGGTTGCCTTCCAAGCCTTTCCTCAATTTCTCGACTTGTAGACTGTACAAAATTTGAAAAAAAAATGTCACTCATTAACGCATAGTTCCAACAGTACACCTCATAATATTAAGGGAAACGTACATAACAGGTGGAATTGTTCACCCAAGTGGTAAACATCAGAAGAGTTAAATGATATGATGAAATATTCAGTCTATCTCTCATACTCAAAAAACAGGTAATTCACCATCTATTCTCACTGACCTGTGTTCCTGCTCTTGACGGAGTTCATCAGCAAGTCTGGCGGCATCAGCCATGGCTTTCTTGGCGCGCTCTTCTGAGGCACGGAGCTCGTTGCTGAGTTCGTCAAGGTCGGTCTGTGGCGAGACGATAACAATATGAACACAATATGACCACAATATGAACATAATACGAACACAATATGATCAAAATTTGAACACAATATGAACACAATACGAACACAATATGAACACAATATAAACACAATACGAACACAATACGATCACAATATGAACACAATTTGAACACAATGTGAACAAAATTTGAACAATATATGAACACCTAAATTGCATGAAAGCCATCGCTTTCTTAATATTTTTTTTTTATTTGATGGCTGCAGTGAGTGTGTGGTGGGCGTGTCCCTGTGTGTTTACCTGCATGGCCTGGATGTCTCCTTCCAACTTCCTCTTCTGTCCCTGCATGGAGGTGTTCTGGGCTGACAGTTCGTTGACGCGGTCGTTGGCATCGTTGAGCTCATTCTCGGCTCCCTTGCGGGCTCTCTCAGCCTAAGGGAGGGAGGGAGAGGAGAGGTTATTTAAGGGAGATGTATTCATCTTTTAGATTTCTTTTCCGTGTAAGAATATTATAAATAAATAAATAAATAAAGATATATATCCTTCACTTCAATGTAATGCATTCCGATTTTATTACCTGTTCAAGGGCGCTTCTGAGCTCTTCAATTTCTCCGGTAAGAATGGTAGCGCGGCGCTCGGCTGCGTTGTATGCTTCGCGAGCTTCCTCCCTCTGTCTCTGTTCATCTTCGATTTGGGTCTGCATCTCCTGTGAGTCGATAACAAAAAAAAAAAAACAAACGTTCAATAACAAAAAAGACAATGAAGTGATGCGAGCATACAGAACTGGATTGGAATGTACTGCCCAAAGTACCTATTAAAAGAAATGCCCCCCACCCCACCTCCCCTTATGCTGAGCATGGAGCACTCACCTTAATTGTCTGTTGGTATTTTTTAACGTTCTTCTCCAATTCGGCTTTTCCGCGGTTGGCCTGGTCGAGGGCGACCTCGAGCTCGTTGATGTCCTGCTCGAGTTTCTTCTTGATGCGAAGAGCCTCGGCCTTGCCCTTGGCTTCGGCCTCAAGGCTGGCCTGCATGGAGTCCATGGCACGCTGGTGATTGCGGCTGTCAATTTATAAACACAAGAGATGACATTTATAGCATAAGAAAATGACATTTAAATTTACCTGGAGGACCCGTTTGCGTAAATGATGCAAATCTTAATACATGACATGCACGCATGCGCAATGGTGGCAATAGTGTTAGTTCTGAAGATAGTCAATTGTCATGAAACGAGACTTTACCGAGTGTTCTCGAACTCCTCCTCCTTATCCTGGATACGACGGTCGATCTCGGTACGGACGGATGATATCTCGAGCTGGGCGCGCATGACCTTGGCCTCTTCCTGCTCAAGGGCGGACTCGGCCTCCTCGAGGGCGGCCTGGAGCTCTTCCTTCTCGAGCTCAAGACGTTTGCGGGCCTTCTCCAGCTCATGTGTGCTGCGGCCTCCCTCTCCGAGCTGATCAGTGAGGTCGTGGATCTCATCTGCAGAGATGTTCATTAAGATGTAAGCCCATACAATCTCAATACCTCAGTTTTTATTAAAAACATACTTCAAACCTAATTGAGTGTATTACAAAGTAGAGTTGCATGCCATAGGAGTAAAAGTCGGATATATTATTTATTTAACAGTCTAGTATGGAATGCATGTATTTATGTGTATGTATTTGTGTGTGTGTGTATGGTACATACCAGCAAGGTTCTTGTTCTCACGGCGAAGGGCCTCAGCCTGGTCGTGGGCCTCCTCAAGTTGGGCCTTCAGTCTGAAGAGCTCAGCGGAATAACCTCTGGCCTCTTTCTGGGCATTCTCGAGCTCAGCCTGAAGGTCGTTGGCCTTGGCTTGCCACTCGGCAACTGTCTTGTCGAAAGCGCGCTGTTTCTTCTCCAAGTTGTTGGCATTAGCGTTGGACTGGAGAAGAAAATCACATTGTAATCCATTATTTCAAACACTGAATTTAAAAAAAACAACAACTCACAAACATAAGATAACAATTGCTGTAGCTTCCACAAATAGGTAAAGCTTCAGCTAAAAGGCAAAGCTTCACAGCTAAAAGGCAAAGCTTCAGTAAATATGTAATGAAACCAATGCTGATGTAGCCTATATTTTGCATGTCTATAATGTCTACTCACTCGTTCAACATCAATCATGAGGTCTTCCAGCTCTCCCTGAAGTCTGTTCTTGGCCTTCTCCAATGCGGCAACTTTAAGGTTGGCAGCTTCGGCAGCCTGTTCAGCATCGCTAAGTTTGGCTTGCAGTTTGCGTCTGTAGAATGGAGCGATTTAATATATATATTTATATATATTTATATAAGCTTTTATGTTTTCAGAACTATATTTTTTTAAAGATTCTACTGTCCACTTTTTGACCTAGATTTAAAATAAATTTAGATTCAAATAACATAGCAAAATAAATCTTTTCTAAAAGAAAGCTATTTAAATAAATGCTAATATAAGATATGAAATGTTTTTTTTTTTTTTTTTTTAAATTAAGGTTTAATTACTTTAAGTTTTATACTATCATATACTAAACGTATAGCCAAATAGTAAAGGACTAGTTTAGCTATAAATAGACAACAATTTGCTTAGCAGACCATTATTGACTAAAACATATATTGTGATTGGGTACACCTACCTGGACTCTTCCAGCTCTTCGGATTTGGAGGTTCCCTCAGACTCAAACTTAGATCTCCACAGCTGAGCCTCGTTGTTGGCCTTGCTGAGCTGTCTCTGGAGGTCAGCTCTGCCTTCCTGCTCCTCCTCGAGCTGCTCGCGAAGGGCATCAAGGTCAGCCTGGAGGTTGCGCAGCTCAGATGCAAGTTTCTGGCGAGCCTGTTGAAAATAAAACGGGCGAGAAAAAAAATCAACAAAAGTTATGCTCAGCTTTAAAAACTATTGGTCCCTTCACTTATCAGATGACAATACTACACAGTCTGGGGAACTATATTCCCTTGGCGTAAGGATATGAAGCAGGTACGTACGCGGGTCTCATCCTCGAGCTGTCTCTTGGTTTCCTCGAGCTGTGTAGTGAGGGAAGTCTTCTCTTTGGAGAGTGCTCCGACCTTGTGCTCGGCCTCCTCCAGCTGTCTGGTGAGGTCGGCGTTCTCCTGGGCGGCGCGGTTCTTCTGTCCCTGGAGCTCCTGGATTGTGCGGTTGGCGGCGTCCAGTTTGGCGTTCAGCTCGGAAATCTGGGCCTCGACTTGTTTGGTCATCTTCTCAGACATACCCTGCAAAAAAAAAACAAAAACAAAAATGAGCACAATGAGGTCACGAAAGAATAAGCCAACAGTACCAAACTGGTTATAACTTTCTTAAAATGTAGATCTTTCTTCTAATAAAGTTTTTTTTTTTTTCAGTAATATAATTAAGACAAAAGAATTTTGTTTGCAATATTAAACATTCGTGACTGCATCAAAAGGAGGTAACCCATGCTAAACAATGAATGGTTTGTATTTATTGAGTTGCTGACCTTATTTTTGCTTCCGTGCTCAATCTGAGCATGGAGGTCATCAACCTCGGCTTTGAGTTGTGCTTTTTCTTTCTCAACCCTGTAGATTTAATAATACAATGCATAATTATAATACTACTATATAACCAGCTTTATAACAACGTTATAATGTTAAAACTAATACGACATCTTGTTAACAATATTATAACGTCATGTTTACAATATGATAAAGCCAAGTTGACAACATGATAAAATTTAACCTTATAATGTTAACAATACAATTCTAAAAACTGTTGTAAAAATTTCCCATAAGCCTATGGGCTCATCGGGGCGGAATTTATCTGTTTCAGTACCCACGGCATATTGAAGGATTGTGTGGCTAGCACAACATCCAGCCGCCTTTACTTCCCCATTTAAATCTGGGTGGACTAGGGGAATTTCCCCAGAACCTAAAAAAAAAAAATCCCAAGGTTCTCACTGAGGTTCGAACCCAGGACCTGTCCGATCAACTGACAAGCGCATTTAACCCGTCTCCGAATGACTGTTGTAATTGGTTGACATATTATTATTATATCTGTTATTAATTTTCAACCATTTCTCATCAGTCCTTTCTGATTACTAAGCACAAACTAAACCCCCTCATCTCTCTTTCTCTACTCACTTGCTCTTGACCTTCTGGAGCTGGTCAATCTGGTCAGCCAGCTCGTTGGCGGCATCCTGCTGTTTCTTGCGGAGGGCGGAGATCTGGGCCTCGTGCTGGAGGGCGGACTCCTCGAGGTCGCGGCGGAGTTTCAGCAGCTCCTGCTCGCGTTTCTTGTTGAGCTCGACCTGGGCAGCGGTGGCACCTCCAGCCTCGTCCAGACGTTCACCGAGCTCTTCCAACTCTCTGGACAACTCGGAACGCTGTTTCTCAACCTGCCAATGAAAACTTTTTTTTAGTTATACTGTGTATAGACAAACAAATATAGAACACAGCTTATAACTCCTACGATTGTTAATATAGTTGAATAGATAATATCACAGCCATTCTTGTGCATAAACAGAATTAGGCGTTTGCCTGTCAGCTTGTTACTGGCAAAAGAAAACATGCCAACAGGAATTCAGACATACCAGTTCCAATTCAGACATACCAATTCCAATTCAGACATACCAGTGCAAATTCAGACACTCCAGTGCGAATTCCAAAAAAACCTGACTGGTATATATGATCTGAATAATCTACTTTAATCTACATTTATAACAGACATATAGAATAACTAAAATCATTATTGATATAATTATCTCATCAAATGTTACTGAATGTTACAGTACGGAAAGAATCAAACAATCTTACCTTGGCTCTGGCTTGGCGCTCAGCCTCAAGTTCCTCTTCCAGTTCCTCAATACGGGCCTGAAATTTAGCATTTTCATATTTTAAACTCTCCATAATTTCAGTAGGAGATGAAGCTACTCCCCTCCAAATTTATAAAGCGAGTCGAACTCTACAGATTGTTCTTTACGATTAAATTCAAATGAAATCTCTAATAAGATCCAGACTTAGAATCAGCAAATTCGTAATGATAAATTAAACTACAAATTAAAAACAAGATTTTGTGCAGTGCAGGATAAATTCTAATCAAGGAATGCGGTGAGAGTTGTTGCAAAATGTAATAAAAATCTAAGCTTTAGAATGTGTAAACAAAGTTCTTGGTCAGTCGCATGAAATAAGCACAAAAATAAAACTCGAAAGAATAATCGAAGCCTTTAAAAGCCTCAACGACGGAATGTGTGAACAAGTTTGAGTTTTAGAACGACATCGTACAAAAAAAAAAGCAACACAAAAAATTTAAGGCATAAACAAGAAGCCGAAAACCGAATATTTAAATGAACTAGGTGACGTTCACAGCCAGTGGCGGGTCGAGTGTCGAAAAAAAATCTTTGAACTGAACACGAAATTTTTGAAGTCCAGATATCCAATGTGTGTTTTCGTATCCCAAAGTTATCCAAATCACTTGATGCGGGCCAAATTTAAAAAAAAAAAAGCCAAAATGCAACAACAGGATTATTTGGGAAACAAACACTTCAAGGCTGGCCAAACACGGAAATTTCGAAAATTTTGAATAAACCACAACAACAAACTTCAAACTAGCCCTTCAGTTATGTGAACGTGAGCGCCAGACCTACTCACTCTGAGGCCAAACAGCCAGCAGGGAGAATCCACCTTTGTACACGATGTGTGTGCGTGTGTGTGTGTGTGTTTTCTCGCTTTCTTCCACCTTCGTCCACCCCCCCACATCCTTTCCTTACACGTTCCTATCTCAAGTATGACTCACAATATCAAGCTATCTTTTTTTTTCTTCACCGGACCGGCAATTTTACCTGGTGAAGAAATTTCTAGAACTGGCCAGGATGGATGTTTGTTGCCAATTTGGAGTTTCTATATTTGTACGTTTCTGATTTTTCGTGGAATCAACTGTTTTCAGATTCGACAACAAACAAACAGCAACAAAAACAGCAGCGAAAAAAAATCATACATCACATATACCCTGTGTTTCTTTTACTAATACTATAACAACTGACCACTCTTATGACACTTGAGGTCACTGTTATATCAAAAGCTGTCTTCGATTAAAGACTATGATGACAAAAATAAGCGTAAACAAACATCGTTGTTTCGGTTCTAAATTGTTTAAACTTTTTTGATACCTTAAAAGTTGTATTTCTCATTAAGTTAATTTTTGAAGTCGTTTTTCTTTTCAATGTAGCAAAAGAAAACACTAGAAAGAGAAGCTGTTTGAGAGAGACGTTGATTTTACAAATATCTTAAAAAAAAACAACCAAAGATTAAAAGAAACAAAGAGATTGTCTTCCTTTACGTCTTTGTTTAAATTTCTTCACAACAAATATTTTATTTTGACCTACCTAAGTAATGCAATACCTGAACTTAACACACAAAAAAAAAAACTGCTTACGTTAGCAATTCTGTTCCAGAAAAGTATCTCCTTATGATGTTTTCCGTTTTTTTTTTTGTTTTGTTAGAATTATGTTAGAAAATGTCGTTCCTTTCTCACACCTGGATGTTTCTAATCAGACGTTTTGGCGACATTTCAAACACACACAGACACACACACACACACACTCAAAATACATTTTCTGATTACATCATCAGTTTTTGTGCAGAAAATTTGCAAGGTTACTTTCGAATTTGATGATAAAACAATTTTTTAAAAAAATGTCTATGTGTTAGACTAAAATCCTTTTTTTTTTTTTGTTTAGTTTTGCTTTTACCACCAGTCTATTCATTGAAAGGGCAAGCATTACTTTTTGTTGATGCTGTTAGACATGAAAAAAAAATGTGTTACTTTATTAGTATAATTCTGTTGCGTTATTCCGTTGATTACTACATTTAGTCAAATAACTTTAGAAAGAAATATGTAAAGCATGCTGGCGAGAAAAAAAATAAGGAAACGATAATGAAAGCTTTATTGATTTAAAAAGATCTGTAAAGTCCATGTGAGGGTGAGATTTTTTTTCATCTTAAACCCTGCGTATTACCTAGATTAACCGCCATAGCCTATAGTGCAATGATCATGGAGGCAACACGGGGGGAAGTGGTAGGAACTTTAACCATGACCTTCGTTTTCAACGGAGATAGCATGCATTATTTATCATGCAAACCAAAAATAAACAGATAAAAGAATACAGAGAGTTAGACAGCCAATTCCCCCCCCTCCCCTAAAACAAAACCATCAATTTGCTCGACTTGGCAAATTAGATAGCAGGCCTGAATAACGTAAAAAATTGAATATTTTCTTTAACTAATGCATTGCTGTAAGTATGAAAAAATGACTAATTTGGCAACGAAGCGTTAGACAGTATTCAAACACTAAAAGAGAGGAATAAGCGAAAGACTTACCTTGCCAAATGCGAGCGACAAGCTACAGTAAAAGGCGTACACATACACATTTAAAACAAAAATTAAGCACAGAGTATTTTTTATATATATATATATATAAAGCAGCGCGCCACCACCAGCAGCGAAGGAATCACACACTAGACATTGCAAATTGTTTCCCTTTAATTTTTTCTCTCTCTCTCAGGCACGTACTTCCAAAAGGGCTTTCAGTCCAGGGGCGAACACGGCCAGGTCAGCTGTGTCCCTGAGCACTTTCTTGCTTTTGGCGCTCAAAACTGGGTTGATCAAAGGCTCGTAGCACTTGTTGTAAAGGAGTGGGTGGTTAGCGATGTTCTCCAGCACGCTGGGGCTTGTCCCACGAAATTCCCGGGACAGGCTGCCTACCCCTAGGCGTTCTTTAGGCTGGGATGAAGAGTGGTAGCTGCTCTTCGTCGTCGACTTCTTGGTGGAGTGGGAAGAAGAAGAAGAACTGCCATGCTTCGATGAGGAGGACGGCTTGGACGAAGGCGGCTTCTGCTGCCTGGGTCTCGTCTCCTCCAGGTCTTCGTCCCTGGGCACTGGGGATGCGGAAGGTTTCTTGGGCTCTGTTTTCTTCATGACCACTATGGTCTCTTCGACGAGCTCATCGTCACGTGGTGCGGTCACTTCTCTTATGACGACTTCTTCTTCTATGTCGGCCATTTCTTTCTGTCGTGTGTGGGTGTCTTTAGGTTCTCTGACTCAAAGGTGTGCAAGGTCGATAATCTCGTCAGTAATTGATAAAGATAATTGCTTACCTTTATGTCCTTATTTGGGGTTTGAACGAAAAGTAACGGTTGTAGTATATATATATATAGTTTCACTAAGGTTAATCCTCGCTCTGCAAGAGTGTATAAACAGAATCTTCTCTGTTTTTTTTTTGTAGAAATAAAAATCCAAGTCTCCTTTATACAATAATATGACTTTCGTTAAAAAGAGATGTTTAACTTAAAACTCGGAATGTCTGGTGATGTTGTAAAGTCACTTTGTTAAAACATATAAATCTCCACAGCAGGTTGTAGACAGACACGTCTGTATATCAGAAGCCCTCCCCAACTGGATAACAAAGGCTTGATGCAACAATGAAACAGTGTTAACTTCAAATATTGACCACTCTTCTCCACCAGTGCCTAGATGTTAACTAGTGCCTTTGCATCAGTGATCGTTGTTCTTATAGCACAAGGGAAGGTAAAGTCCCCCCCCCCCCGTCCCGCGGAGTATGTTGTTGTGTAGCCTCTTCCTTTCGCCCACAGGCAAAGCCTCCCAGCCCGCTCTTGCTAAGAAATCTAAAGTGCCAGACTCTCGATCTCTGCCCTGTGCTGCAGGGGGGGGGGTAGACTGGGGAGCGGGGTGGGGGTGATGGCGGTGTAGGTAAAAGTTTAGGTAAAAAAAAAAAACCCAGGTACGACGTTATCTAAAAAACAACAACAACCCAGAGCAAGAAGTTGGCAGATTACAAAAGACGAAGAGAGGAGGGCAGGCGGGAACGACGGAAGGAAGGAAGGAAGGAAGGAAAGAAAGAGAAAGTTCGAGGAGGAATTTAAATAAAACCTTGAGCGTTAAATTTAGGAAGACTGAAAAAAATTTAAGGGGGGGGGGGTAGGGGGGTGCTGTAAAGCAGGGAGTTGGGAAATGAAGGAGCTATTGATGGCGTTGCGTGCGTGCGTGCAAGTGTGCTGTGATGGGGGGATGCTGGGACGTAAGATGGTGAAAGTTACTCATAGCGGAACAACTAATGAGAGAAAAATGCTGAGGCCGAAAGATTTCTTAAAACTGCCTCAAGGCATACTTTGGCGTATTTGTTCGACGTCTTCACAACATTTTTAACGTTCGCACCATATGTGTTGCTGTTGTTGTTGTTATTGTTGTTGTCACTTGAAGTTGGTTGTGTTTTGTTTTGTTTGTTTCAGCTTTAAAGTTTAGCGTGTAATTATCTAACGCTCAACTAAATAGCAATTAACGGATCGGCTCTGGAGAAAGTGGAAGACAGCTAAGACTTCAGGCAGTTTACAGGCTGTTAAGGCGGAAGGCAGTTTACAGACAGTTAAGATAATTGGGCTTCTTAATCGTAGTCCGCTTGAAATGTTTGTCTTAACAAAGCATTTCAAAGCAATGTATCGTATAGGGTAGAACTGGTGAGGTCTTTAACAAAAAAAACAACTAATTAGTACTTTCATCACTATCATTATTCTCGCCCCGGTATTTTGAATAGAACAGGTCAACAATCTTCTAAGAAATATGTCTTCTTTTTTAAAAAAAAATAAATCGCCCTTAATTCAAGTACTTGATTTTCATTTATTCAAACTTCATATATATATATATATATATATATATATATATATATATATATATATATATATATATATATATATATATTCATACATATGTACATTACTAAATATCTCTCTGAGCAGCTATCTTTATTTGCAATACACGTTCATAGCTCTCGATAAGCCACTGGCTGGTTACTCACAGGCAAAGAGTTAATTGTGTGCGTGTGTTGCGAATAAAGCAACAGGTTACTGTTATGTGCTTCTCGTTGGCCTACCTTACCTACAGACACAACCCCGTGATGTCAATGGAGTTACGCAACATATACACAGATACATACCACCAAAGCAAAAAAAAAAGTATTCTAGCCTATGTTTTATGCTCACTCATCTTAAATAAAAAAAAAACAGCAATTGAGGCACGCGCGTGTTATGCTGGTGAGTAATGCCAGGAGTTGAGCAGGTGGGTGTGTTTGTGTGAGCGATTTTTGTTATCCTCTGTTTCTTCTATTGTGAATCACGTACATACCAGGAATAAATCTAACTCACCCTACTCTCCTGCACTAAATACACACACACACACATACATACACATACATACATACATTCTCTGACGCCGATGTGTGCTGTACCTACAATTTGCATGTATGTGAACAATTGAGAGTATGTTTTCTCAAAAAAAAAATATTTACCTAAAATCTTATCGTAATATTAGAAAAAAAATAATATATCGCAATATGAAAGATGTCACGCTTTAAATCCGTTGTTTACACTTTTATTTTTATTTTTTTATTTTTTTTAATACTTGCAAGATAAAGATTCATCCGGGACGACACACAATAGTTGCACTTAAAATGTCTTGCTGATTTTGTGTCCTGCTGAATAAGTCAGACAGACTTTATACGCGAGAAACTGGGACGGCTTGGAAACTTTGTACCTGATAAAAAGGAGGTGCGGGGGATTGGGAGCGAGCCTCACGAGGGTGGGGGGGGGGTGACAATATAAAAACGGTTTTAAACAAGACGTCAGTTTCCTAGATGACTATCTATAAATATTTATACGGCCCCTCCCCCGCGGTAACGAAAACCAGTTGTTTTTTTTTTCTGCCTAAGTCATCACTTTTCCACATTTTGCCATAAATCCTGACGTTCGCATTTTTCTTAGCCCCAATGCAACATTTCTTTTGTGCCTCTGTCTTACTTCTGGGTGCAATATATCTATCTATCTATCTATCTATCTATCTATCTATCTATCTATCTATCTATCTATCTATCTATCTATCTATCTGACTATCCATCTGAATCATACGGGTTCCTAAACCACGAGTATCTAACCGTTAGGCAAACAATTAATAGGCAAACAATGAATATGCGAACAAAAGTACACGTTATTACTGTTAGCAATAGAGAAAGAGATTTTTGGTATGTATTGTGGGGAAACATTTCATCACCTAACACTTTACTTTCTCTTTAAAGTTTTTAATTTTTTTTTCCACATTGCAAATTTGTAGTCAATTACAATAATTAAGGAAAGGAATTTCACTCGTCTATTTTAGCACACCTTGTCGTCTGCTCACGTCCCTCGGCACATCAAGCACGAGCTAGCCACGCGCGCAGTCGTGTAGGTAAACGTTAACAAAACTTTGCACGTGCGCGTTGGGAGTGGTGAGGCGCGGGGACGTGCGTCTTCCTTATTTAGACTGGGATAGACAGACGTGCAGCCTCAAGGAGGCTGGGTTTAAGGCAGCAGACATGAAAGAGAGAGAGAGACGAAAAAAAAAACAACATAATTTCGAGGTCAACTTTGCTTCGAGAGTGAAAAAACATTTTTTTCGGGAACTTAGCCGACAAAGAAAACAGGCTAAAATTTAAAAACTTATACATTTGAAGTTTATATATTTTGTAGCGTTATCCAACATTTTTACATCCTCTGCTTTAACTTTAAATTTTTCTTCATTTATTGATGTATTTTCAATAATAAGTAGCTAACGCTGATTGGGAGATACTTTGGAGAATTACACGTTATAATCCAAAGGGTGGACTAATCATAACTGATAAATGCGTTTAGGCTGATGACGTTATTATAAGAGAATGACATTTACAAAATCTCTAATCCATGGCTTCTAACAAGTAACATACTTGTAAATCCTATTTTTTAGACATATTCCCCCCCCCCCCCAGTTTTTTTAGTGCATTACATTCTAAAAGACGTTTTCGTTTATCGTGATGTTAAAACCAGGTGGTGGTGATATGATAGATGCGGAATACATTTAGTAGGTAGGTAAACGGTGGATTAAACCGCTGGTGTTGTGATGTTTTGCACTTTGTCGCAGGTGCTAATTATGGGTTAGTGTGCAACGAATTGGTGACTTAAATAAACAGTGCCGCAAGAAAAATAAATCATGTTGAACGTAGTTGCCAAATATATTTAGCGGTTAACGCCTAGTTTGGTTTGCATGATATGAAATGAGAAGAAAAAATATATTTGATAACAATGCTTAAGTTTGATTTATGTGACCTTTAACCCTTTAATTAATGAGAGATGTGATGTGATTGTATAATGGGAACGGGTGTTTTATTTCTATGGGATTCACGGGACATAAGACAGTTCAAATAAAAATTTGTTTCTCATTAAAATAATCAGGGCCGCTTTATCAACTAGGCACAGTAGGCACTGTGCCTAGGGCCTACGAACTTTTCAAGGGCCTACGAGAGCAAGAACATAAAGTGAAAACAAGTTCAGAATGCCAGTAAAATTTAATAATGTTTGTACTAAAGTAACTATATATAACCGTGTGAGATGAGCACCTGAGCAAGTCAAGCTGCAGTGCTGTAAATTACAGTATGTTAACTTTTCGGCTCTCTCTCTTAGCAAAGTCACATATGACGTCCTCAAAGTTTATTTAGATTTCAAATCGCAAAAAAAGTGCGGGTGCATTCTTCAAAAATATTAAAAATGTAGTCGGGGAGGGCCTACGACTTTGAAATTGCCTAGTGCCTAAGATGACCTTAAAACGGCCCTGAAAATAATTTATTCAGTTCTCCTGTCTCACATTGTTTAAAGGCTAATTAAGACATTTTGAACTGTCTTGTATTTGTCTGCATGAACTTTTTTTTTTCCAAGACTTGAAGACCGAATTGACCCGAGTCTCGTCATGAACCGTGACGTCAAGAGCGATCTTTGGAACCCAGGCAAGGCCTTGACTCTCATACGGTAAAATGATCCCACGTCTAGGTCGGTCGATGAATAAACATGTTTGTTGGAGCAATCACACCGACGCAGACACCTTCCACAACAGTGAACGATTACTAACGGCGGAATTATTATTTATTGCTATCAACTAGCACGCGGGGGTGTCTGATTACGAGGTACTGCGTCTGCTGTTTATCTTGTGTGACGCGGATGTCAAATAAATTGACGTACTGTGTGTTACACCATTCAGGTAGGACAATAAGACTATTTACATTTGCGCCTTGGAACCGGGCCAAGAATTACAGCGTAGTAATAATATTTACATTTGGCGATTAATTTTTCTCTCAACGATTGGGATGAGAGAGGGGGGGGTAAGGGGTGGGTGTTAAACGTTTGACCAAGGATCAAAATTTAATCAGTGAATTTGCATAATTGCGAACTTTATTGTGGCAGCATCCGACGTAGACTTTATTGACATTAACTCAATGCCTGAATTTGTCTGATTGTAACAGTGAACCCCCCCCCCAATCCCTCTTCCCACCTCTAATTTAATTGATATGAGAATTTCTCTAAGTCGAAGATTAAAAAGAAAAAAAAAATCAGACTTGCAACCCTTCCATTCCCCTCCTTGCCCCGGTCCATTGTCTCGATCCAGAACGGGTGAAGTTGACAGTGTGGTATTAATTTGGGATTAATTTGGGATTAATTTGGGATTAAACTGGGATTAATTTGGGATTAGACAACAAATAAAACGGATTGGTATTCAATGTTGTAATTACAACATTGTAATCCGATAAGGATCCGTTAAGGTTTTGCAAGCTTGGGGGGGGGGGGATAGGTTGTGGGTAGTAGTGGGGCGGGGGGGGGATACAGTATTAGAAATGAACGTTATAAGATGTTCATCTGTTTGAAATCAAGGGAAAAAAACGAAATGATATGGATTTACTAGGATATTAAAACAAAACAACTTAAAAACTATTAGCTAAATTACACCTCAAATCAACATAGCATTATAAGAAAATAAGTTCAATCTCAACATACAATTTGGTGCAATTTGTGGTGGTTGCTAAACTATATAAATTATAAAGTGTTTTTGGAAGGAAATTGAATGCAAGGTGAAAAAAGAATAACGGAATAAAATTTGCGTAGTGGAATAAAAACATAATTTAAAAAAACAAGCAATTAAGCCTGTTCCATTCTGGACACAGGACGTGTTAGAGCATTTTCGTATTATGTATCAGTACATATGCTATCTTTCAGTAAATATTTGTAAATTTTGTAAATGTTTATAAATTCAATTGTGTAATGCATATATCTGAAAAAATATATTAAAAAGACGTTTTCTTATATTTGAAAACAAAACTATTGTCTCTTAAATTTAACTACAAGTGGTTTGTGGTTACTGAAATAGGACTCATAATTGAAAACATTCGAAATTATAGTCATTTAATCGTCCGAAAACTCCGTCAATTGTTGCATAGCTCTGATACTTTCAATTAAACTCAGAACACAAGCTTACTATTTCATTTGATGAGTTTCTTAATAAATCTTGGTGAAACTACGTGCTGCAGTATTTCGCACCAAATGAATGGGTTATTGAACGTACAAGGTGTATATATAATATATAAGCCCCTTAGGAGCCCTGAAGCCCTGCCCTCAGAGGTCCTGTCGCGAAATGAACTTTTGATGTACACATGGCAGGCCAAGACCTACAAAATGGTATATACATCATGGATCTAGGACTTATGGTTGCTGAGATATAGGGCGCTCCTTTATTAATATAGCTTATATAGTAAAAAACGGTACTTTATAAGGCCCCTTTTACGGCCCTCAGAGGTCAGATCGCGAAATGGAAAAAAAGTCATTTCTTGGCAGGCCAAGACTTACAAAATGATATATACATCATGAGTCTAGGACTTATGGTTGTTGAGATCTAGGGTGATGACAGACAGACAGGCAAAACGGTGACAATAGAGCATTTTTTTTTAGAAAATGCTCTAAAAATAATAATAAACATGGGAGAAAACTCAAACACTGTGGGTTTTGTTGTTCACAACATAATGTTTTATTATTTTTTTTCTTAGGCAAGGGAACAGCATCCATGTATAACTTACCTTCTTAGCATCCAGGAGTTGGAGGAGTTATGGTTCTTGGATTGGTTGCCAAAAAAAATACCATTTACAAATAAAATGAAGGAACAAAAACATTGAAGAAAACCGATCATGCAGGAAAGTTACCGGTGTGGCATTGATTACTAGCTACATTGATCAGGGTTGATCACGTCTGGGAGGAAAATGAGTGAATTAATGGAAGTAGGACAATTTATTTCGGAGAGTATCACAAAATATTTTGGCATGATTTGTGATCTCTCCTTCCTGGTCTGAGAGACATACCATGATCCACGGGGGATGGATCATAGGGGTTCTCTAGTCAGGAAAAAAAAACCCATTACTTGCGAGGGTGGTGGTACTGTGGTCAACGAGGACTATCCGAGACCGCAGTATTCACAGCTGGCGGAGGTGACGGATGTGGTCGGCACACAACACCCTTCCTCTCCGTCCCACTCAAGCACACCTGCGCAGCCTGCCATTTAGGGTTGAGGGTACAGGCACACTACACCCTCCCCTCCTGTCCGAGTGGCAGGGAAAACCCCGTTCCTTGCCATTTTGGCCGATCGGCAGTACACACACCCTGCTGGTCTGGCCAGTTTGGGCAAGGATTAAAAACCCATCTTTCTGCCGTCCCTGCAGATGATAGCGGGTACACTCACGCCGCTCTGTAGGCATGGCAGACGTGCATCAGCGCCGCCAACAGTACTGATGTGGTAGGCACACTACACCCTACCATGCTGGCAATGGCGGCGTTAAAAAAAAATGGAAGTAGAAGCAAAAATATACCATAAAGCGGCTCGTTAATTGAAAATACTCGTTGTCGTCTTCGTGTTCTACGATATTTTGTCTTCTCACGGCGACCATAACGACAAAAAAAAAAAAAGGCCGAGATGTCGTTTCTAAGGCAACATTCACATGACGCGAAAAAAAGATAAAGCTGCGTGTTAGCTTGCCCGATAATTTGTGCTTTATTTTAAAACAATTACCAGAACTTGAACTTGTTTACGATAATTTGAACGAAACAATGTGTATGGTGAATGCATGAATTCAATGGGCGGTATACATTTGTACACCGATAAATACCTGGAGTTCTTTGATCTTTCTCTGGAGCTGAGCAACCAAGTTCTGTTCGTCTTCGAGTTTGGAGGTCAGGCCGTTGATCTCCATGTCTTTCCTGCCGGAGGGGTAGAGGGGGGGAGTAAAAAAATTAACCATGGGTTAATACCACATTCAGCAGTTTATATACAAGTAAGTAACTTTAATTTATAGTCAAATTAAATCATCTGATTCTCTCGTCAAGAGGTATTTTATATAAGTAGCGTATATTACGTGGCGATAGCGATGTACAGTGTAGTAAACTTCTACATGTAACAAATTCAGTGTTATATTGTTTGTATTCAGTATTGTACTATTCAGTAAGTAACAGGTTATGTACGTTACATCTTGTATTCTATGCAGTACAATTATATGTGTAACATGCTATGTATAATATTCCTTGTAATTTATATTGTACAGTTTTACGTGTAACATTTTATATATGATAGACATTGTATTCAGTGTTGTAAAATATTATATGTAACATGATTTGTATTCTGTTTAGAACAATTTCATATGCAGTATGCATTATATGTACTGTGTGGTATCTGTAAGGAAAAGTGTAAGATTAAACCGGCATTACCTTCTGACATTCTCTTCCAGTTCCCTCTTGGCTTTCTCCAGGTCTTCAACTGTTTCCTGTGTGCTCTTGAGGTCCTGCTCGAGTTTCCTCTTGGCCTTCTCGACGTCACCACGGACTTTCTTTTCACGTTCCAGATTGTCTTCCAACTAGAACATTTGGGGGGAAATACAGAACAAAATGTAGTCAATCATTGGAATATCAACACATCGGTATCGTGTTAATAAACGCTGTAATGTTGTGATTTTGGTTTGATCAATTTATAGGAGTCCTTTTAATGTAGCCTACATTGAATACCTAAATATTTTCGCCCATAATTAGGCTTATATGTCAAATTGAATATCCGCAATATTGAATGGAGTGGTATATCTCTTAGGACATTGGTCTTCATCTGTTTGCGAATCGCAATGTTTGGCTTTCTAAATTTAAGAGGGAGGTGACCGCTTAACGAGTTATATATTGTGTACTGACCTCGTCCAAGGTCTGTTCCAGCTTAGCCTTGAGTTTGTTCAGGTGGTTCACCTTGTCCTCCTCAGCCTGGAGGTCAGCCAGTGTTTTCTTCTGCTGCTCTTCCATGTTCTTCTTCTCCTTGTTCAGTTTACTGATCTGCTCGTCCTGGGCGGCCATCTCGTCCTGCAGGGTCTTGATCTGGTTGTCCTTAGTCTGTTTCTCTTGTTCGGCCTGGAAGGAAGGAAGGAGGGCCAACAAATTAAGCACAAGTGACAACTTTTTTTTACAGCTGAGACGTTTTAGCATCATAACATAAAGACAAAACTAGGCCAGTGTAACAAAAGTAAACCGGATGCTCATTACATGCCCATTATGCTTATCACTGGCTGTCTTCAGAGGCATTTCATACATATTTGGAACAACATTATGTTTAACATTATAAGCATAACTAGAGAGTTTTTCGTTTTTTTTTTGTGAATGTTCGTAAAACAAGGGTAAATCTAAATCAAGGTGTTTTATTTTTGTTACCAGTTCTACCATTTTTAAAAATTCGAAGACGGTTTGTTTGTTAACTGCTAAATTCTTTACCTTAGCCAAAGAGTTCTCAAGGTCCTCAATATCTTCCTTCAGGGCTTTGTTCTCAGCATCCATCTTCTTCCTCTTCTCTTCCAGCTCAGCGGCGGCGTCCTCCTCGTCAAGCAGTCTCTCCTCCATCTCCTTGATCTGCTGCTCGTACTCGACCTTCTGGGAGATGAGTTTCTCGATCTTTTCCTCGGCATCGATCAGGTTGTCCTGCTCGGCCTGCAGTTGGATGTACAGGTCGTTCTTGGCCTGTGGGGAAAAAAATGGGAGAGTGGTCAGAAAACGATTCCTCGTTAGCCAAAGCTCTATATCAGTGGTAGCGAACCTATGGCACGCGACTAAAATATCACTTCCTTTAATTCTAACTGGAGTAATAGCACTTTGCTATAAATTCGTGTTTTTTTTTTTGGTTGAATTTTTGGACACGCGGCTCCAAAAAGGTTTGCCGCCACTGCTCTATATCATTTTAAACCCTAGCATTATAATAAGTGATATTACTTTGTATAAAGAGAATAGGACCAATCATCAAATCCAATTTTATTAAGCTGCAAATGTAACTATGCTTAATCTTTAGAAAATATTTAACACAATAGCGAATCTAATTATTTATCCATTGGGAAAGGAAAATTCTTAACGATTTAGCTTAGGCAATGATCAGCATTTACATTTGCTACATTCTTTACAGCCTTTTTTTTTTTTTAAATGAAGTTCATCTACCTGAAGGAGGCTGACGTTCTGCTCCTCGAGCTCCTTGCGGAGTTTCTCGGTCTTTTCCAGCTCAGTCTTGGTCTTCTCCAGCTCTTCCTCTTTCTTTTTCATGTCGTCCTCAGCGCGGGCAATGTTGAGGAGGGGCTTTACCTTGACGTACAACCTCCACCACAGCCAGTTCTTCAGGCCCAGCCATTTACGGATGTTCCTCTGGATGACACTCAGACCAACTCTGGAATCACACACATTCATTATTAGATTTATATATGTATATCATTGACTCAACCACCACCCGCCACCCCCCAACCGCGCCCACCTATTTTTTAACCACACAGCCATTATTAGGCTCCATTTTAAATCAGAACTCTTGATAAGTTTTTGTTTTCTTAATTAATTTCATCAGAGTTCATGTGAGAAAGTAAAGCCTCTTAATACGTTTCCGGGTTTCCGGTGACTTTGATAAGGTCAAATATATCAATAATGAGGCGACGTCAACTTTTTTTTTACCGATTCTGAAACAATTACCGATTCTGACTAAATTGGCGATTCTTCTCAATAAATCATTGATTCCGATTATATACGTGATTTAACAAAAAAAAAAAACTGACACTTAATGTCATTATCGAAAATAGGTTACATCTGAGCCCAACGAATCTGATGAGAAATCATAATTTAAATACAAATTACCCGAGGGTATAAACCATCAAAAAGTCCTTATATTTCTGTTTTTGAATTATTACACTCATCAAATGTATTAGTGACATTAAGCTTCTTTTATTCTCCAGACGTTCAGTCTGATGACCATTGAATGGTTTCATCTCTTTGTGCTCACCTCTGGTCTTGGAGTTTCTTGTAAGACTTGCGCATCAGGTAGCCACGGATGTGAGCCTGGAACATGGAAATGATCTTGGACAGACGCTCGTCACGCATGTCCTCAAGGGTACCCAGGACACCGGCCTTGAAGAAGACCTGGAGGACGAGAGAGGTCAGTAAAAATGGGCCAGTGATGAATCGTGTTTAAGGTAAACATTCAACATCCCATCTTTTCGATTGGAATGAAAGGGCACGTAGTTATTGTACACTGGCATCTAGTTGTTTGTTTTTACCTTTGTGGTACCGAGACGGTACTCGGCAGTGTCCATTTGGAGGGCCAAGAGGATGTTCTCAGTGACCTTCTTGCCATCCACGAATCCCTGGGGAATGGCGTTGGGGGCGAGGATGGAGTAACTGTCAAAGAGAAAAATAAAAAAAAATTTGTAGTAAATATATCATGAAATACGTAATCGTCTAACCCAGCGATGCTAAAATACTGGTCCGCGAGCCAAATTTGTCCCTTTATGATATTTTTTTGGCCCCCACAAGTTTAAAAAAATAACATCTCATTATATACATACATATATAAAAATTATAATTTTGGCGCTCCAAGTGTTTTTGGCAGATAATAATGGCCCACAGAAAAAAAAAAGGTTTAGCATCACTGGTCTAACCTATGCGCGTCTCCTTAGCAGGGTTGATGCAATGGAAATTGCCGATTTATTAGAAGTTCATCATAGTTGAACACGGTTATAGCCCTTATTTAGTAATGCTACCACTCGCAGGTAGCAGCCAGCTTCAGCAGGCTTTTCAACTAGTATGCATATAAAAAGATTGGGTTCACACATACGGCAGGGGAAGGAGGGTGGGTGGGGATTTTTTTTTGTAATTTGTGTTCTAGAATAGACTGTCTGCAATTTTAGAATGCGTTAACCTTACTGGTGTTTTTATACTTCACTTTCTATTTAAATATACTATAAGCTTTATATAATCTGTGGAAATAAAACAACAACAAAGTTCAAGGGTAGTCATGTCCGGGTCTAGGGGAAGTAACTTTACAATTTCAATTAGATGCCACTGAAAAAGCAATCTTGGGTTACGGCACTTACCGCTGTTTGAACTCAGAGTAGATGATTCTGTTGGGGAAACCTTTTCGGCAGATACGAATGCCTTCAAGTACACCGTTACACTGCAGCTGGTGCATGACGAGATGAGAGTCAATCTCACCTGTTCAGAAACAGAGAAAATACAGTAAACTTATAGGTGGGCATAAAGTTGAAAACACAAAGACATAAAACCAAATTATGAAAACAGTGAGGTTATAGTCAAACGTTTTTTTTTCTATTCTATTAGCTTTTTTTTAAAATATAAAATCACTTTGCAAATGCGTTGTGTACACACATTATTCTCTTAAACAAGTTATTTTTATATGACCATTATGTCATAAATAAAGTAAAATTAAAGTTTCACGTAGCCCATAAGGTCCTATGGGGCAGATGAAATATAGAGTTCATCTGTTTCTGTTGCCAATGAATATTAAGGGAATTGTGTGGATAGCACAACTCCTGGCCAAATTGAATGGCTCTAATAAAGTCAGGTAACCCATTTGAAGTTGTGTGGATTAAGGAGAAAAGGGGAAAGACTCAAAACCGAATGGGGTTATTCCCTTTTGGTTATAACCAAAGGGGTTGAACCCGGGACTCTAGGGTGAGATATGGTTGCATAATTGTTTAGTCTAGATTACCTGGCTGCTTGAACTCGTTGGGGATGATGCAACGCACGAAGTGAGGGTGAGTGCTGTACAAGTTCTTCATGAGTTTGTTCAGTGACTCCTGTACACGGGCACGTGACGGGAAAGGTTGGGGGGGGGGAAGAGAGAACATAAAACACATTATAGACTGATCTCTGTTGTATAAATACTTCATGTTTACATCTCATTAACTGATACCATACAAATAGATAAAATAACAGTATGTGTGTGATATTATACTTTAAGTAATGAAAGGTAAATTATATATATATATATATATATATATATATATATAAATATATATTTTAAATTTAATCTTTAAAATTATGGTATTTGGTAAATATTTACGACTGTAAACATGCTCATTATAATGAATGAATGAAATAAATTAATAGTAAATTTAATAATCAATAAAATATGTTATTAATGAAAAAATGAATCAAGTGAAAAAAAAGAGACTTTGATAGGTTTCTACAGGTTGGGACCAACCACTGTGTAATTCTACCTAAATAACAGGAAAAAGGGGGAAAATAATCATAGTATTATTGGTTTTGGTTTAAAGGAAAAGTTAACGAACTTGAAAATGTGCATGTGAAAGTTGTAGCGTTTGCTGATATTGATATTTAAAAAATTAGGATGAGAAACACTTAAAAGAAACAAATTACGGGATTTTTATTTATGAATAATAAAATGCAAATAAAAATTGTTACAGTTTTATTAGATAAACAGTGTTCACAAAATCTTTTGTTTACGTAAATTATATTATTTATACTGACATGTAGTGAAAAAAAAAATTCGAGAAAATGCTATAGGAGCTAATATAAATTATTATCAAATCTAAAAGATGAGCATTGTGATCTCATTATTATAATTATTCGTTCAAATAATTAACGGGGAAGAACAGAAAAAAAAATATAAAGGTCACACTGGCATAAATAATCATGCACCGTTCAGTCTCTCTCTATACACGGAACATTAATTTGTTCTGTAGGGCTTGTAAAAAAAAATAATAATTCTAAAAACGAAATAATTAACCTCACGCTAACTTCTTAATGTGAACCAAAAAAAAAAAATAAATGTTGCGAAATTTTCTAAAATGTTCTAAAAAGATAAACAACAAAATATTTTTACGAGGGAGAAAATTAAAAAAAAAAAAATTGGGGGGAAAAAGAGTGGGTGGTAGGGGAAGATGGGTAGCTGTGAAATTACGATGACTAGAAAAGTGTAACTGTTTTTTTTTTGGCGGGTAAACAAATGGGATAAAGGAAATTTAAAGTGGTGAAAACTAATTGTTACGTTTCAAAACAAAACAAGCAAAAGTGGGGCTGGGTTTGTGGTGATGATTGAAGGAGGTAAGGGTGACTACACACTTCACTGCAATCTAGTTTTTTTTTCTGGAGGGTAGTAGATAAAGGGTTAAGGTTCGAATCTTTTTTTTTTTTTACATAAAGGGAAGAAGGTAACTGTGAGGGAGAGGGAGGGTGGAGAAGGCTTGTCATCTGGAACGCATCTCAGGTGAAAGGTTGTTGTTTGTTTTCATGCTTGGGTGGGTTTCTTTGAAATAGGGGAGATTGTGGAATACCTTGTGCACGGAGGAAATAGTCTGGAAGGCGGTGGACTTCTTCTTCTTCTGACCTCCTTTACCGTCATCTTATATGTTTATAAGCGGTAGTGGAAGAGAGATAAAAAGAGATCGTTGTGTTTTTAGATATGATAGATAAAATGTGAAAGTGTTTGATTGACGCAGCGCCCCGCGAGGGCGTTAGGCCAAATGTCACCCGGAAAAATTAAAACAAACATTGACATGAAAGCGAGGGAGTGGTTAAAAGAATTGCATCTCTGAAACTGGAACTCCTCGGTGATTAAAGAGAAAAGCTGTTGATATAGAAACATGTATTATTTACTAGTGCCAGGTACAATACGTTCCCAAAAAAATTTTAAGCTTAATTTAGCTTTTATTTTAGCCGCAAAAAAAAAAAACAGCTGTCCAAAAAAATAAGATAAAGATTGAATTTTGTTTTTCCAGTACCTGGCATTTTTTAAAATGGGTTAGTAAACCTCTCTTTACATTTTCCAAGTTGGTTTTTTTTTTAAATAGAAAACATAAAGAGATCACGTGTTCTTCTATTTGTTCATCATGCGTCAATGGTGCTGACCTTATGCATGTTTGAGACGGTCTGGAAATTGCCACCTTTTTTCCTCTGGGTAGACTTTACCACACCACCGTCCTCTACAGATTTTTTTTTTTCATTTTTTTTTTAATATTTTGTTTATATTTATTTAATCATTCAGATTCATGGCATTTTATTTGTACAAAAATGAGGGAGGGGGGGGGGGAGAAAAATATTAGATTAATTTAAGCTTTAAAAAAATAGCATGATAAGTGATTATACAAGAGAATTTCAATGAGACATATAAAAATAATGAGTTGAGAGAAACTTGTAGTTATATCTTAGGAGTGGGATAAATTAAGACACAAACAGGTTTAAGAAAGCGAAATTAATAAGAATGAATGAGACAGATTAAGACTTTTGGAGATTAAGTGATAAATAATGAACATAAAATGTCAAATTTTATTTTTAAAAAAACAAGATAAAATTTGTATACAGTTATACATAAACAAATATCTATAAACATTATTTAGCCTTTATCATAATTTAAAACAAACAGTTAAATAAGATGATTTTTTCCCTTAAAATACGTTTTTACATCAAGATTTTCACTACCAAAGTAACTGGTAAATGCTCTTAAACATTTTTTTAATACCATTTCAAAATATAAAACCACATAGTTGTGACTTTTACATCTAATTCTATAAAAAATAATGTATGTCATAGTAAAAGTGCTTTACTATTTCACCAATAAAATCGAATGATCATCTAATTCTATAAAAAATAATGTATGTCATAGAAAAAGCGCTTTACTATTTCACCAATAAAATCGAATGAAAATTCATTTAAATTTCTTTTTTTTTCTATATTTATATTGCAAAAAATAATTGTGGCCTGTTTTACATTTACAAATTATTTCAAATACTGCTACATTTAAGAACAAAAAAAAAAAATCTACCTCCAGCTCCCTCTGGTGGGGCAAAGAGCATTGAGACAAGTGGCTCCTTGGACTGTCCGAGCAACTCGACGACGGTCTCGTTCAGTGGATCCTTGTTCTTCTCGAGCCAGCCGCAAATGTTGTAGGGCACCTGTAGTTAAAAAGATAGGAGAAAATTTACAGCCTTCGAATACCGAAGAGAATAACGCAACAAGGGTTCGGGGGGGGGGGGGGGCTTATATACACACGTCATGTCATGTATTCGCAAAGAAACCGCAAGCTACTCGCCAAAAAATCGCAAGCCTTTTTGTAAAATAATCGCAGACTATCCGTAGAATAATCGCAAACTATTCGTAAAATAATCGCAAATTATTCGTAGAATAATCGTAAGGTACTTATACATTAATTTCAATGTATTTCCCATTTATTCGCAAAGTAATAGCGAAATTAAGTTTGGATCAAACCATTTACACAAAAAAGGTTTTAAGCAAAGAGTGGAAAGAAAATTACAAACATATCAGTACGTGTCAGCTCACAAGAATGAAATATATGGTCATCTTAGCGCCATATAGCCTTTGGGCTATCACCCAGATGGCACTAGCAGTAAGACGGTTCTAGGCACGACGGATATATGTCCCTACGTTCAGAGTTTTTTTTTTTATTTCTTGGTTTAAAATTAAAGACTAACTGCCTTACGCCAATGATTTATTTCCTTAAAGACTAAACCTCTAGGAATGGATTTAGACAAACTTACACTGCCGGCGTAGTGGTGGAGCTCAAAGTGAGCCTCGACCTGGCCAGGTTTCTTGGGTTTGCTGGCCTTGCCGTAGTTCTTGGACTTGCCGAGATGGTTGTTGTTCAGTTTCTCAAGGAAGGATTTATCGTCAGCCTTGGGGAACATGCACTCTTCTTCCAGGATGGACAGGATACCCATGGGCTGGTGATGGGAGAATTAGAATCACAGTTATAAAGCACTGGGTAAACTTGGTTGTATAGATACATACATGGTATAAATTGATGTGAGATGAGTAATCAAGTCCGTCTGCTTGTCTCTACCAAATCTATCGTCTGCCTAAAACTAATATAATTTCACTTCCGCTAAGCTAAGTGGCCAGATAATTCCAACCATCTCTGTGCCAACTGTAAATTCTCCAGCCTAAACTGATTATTATTACAAGAACATTGTAATTATATATATATATATATATATATATATATATATATATATATATATATATATATATTCTGTCTACCTATCTCATATCGATCAATGAAGTATCGATCAATCGATCCCTCTCACCTTTTCAATCAGGTCAATGGCAGCCTGCAAGTCCATACCGAAGTCAATGAACTCCCAGTCAATGTTTTCCTTCTTGTACTCTTCCTGCTCCAGGATGAACATGTGGTGGTTGAAGAACTGCTGGAGGCGCTCGTTGGTGTAGTTGATGCAGAGCTGCTCGAAGCTGTTGAACTGTAAAGCAACAAAATAACACAAAAACCATTACACCCACAGCTTTTAACTGGCTACTGTATGAAATAGGGGGGCCGGTCGCAGTCATGTTGACTAGATTTTTAGGAGTGAGCGGGAGCAGTAAGTTGGAGTTACTCACGTCGAAGATCTCAAAGCCAGCAATATCCAGTACACCAATGAAGAACTGACGTTTGTTCTTGGTGTCCAGTGTCTTGTTGACACGCTTGACCAGCCACATGAACATGCGGTCGTACAGAGATTTGGCCAAGGCAGCCACTGAATAGGTAACCTGTCACAGTAATGGTAATTCATTGATTATTTATTTATTTGAACAAAAAAAAGTATTCTTTGTAAGATGAATACAAAAACTTCACGGGGGATAAAAGCTAAAAAAATAACTCTAGGAGCTAGTCAGCTGTGGTCGATGGTCATTCAGTGGTCAGTGGCTGTCTTTACCTGAGCCATGTTACGGCCTTGTGTGACGTACTCAGCACCGACTTTGATCTTGGGTTTCAAGAGACCCTTCAATAAGTCACCAGCGTTGATGCCGAGTAGGAAAGCCACTTTTTCAGCCTCTGTAAAACAATGATAGCAAGTGAGAAGATTTTGGTTCATTAAGAGCGCATCTTCAAAAAACCCCTAACCGTAAACGTAACGTGAATTTATCTTCTAATAAATTAAGAAACATAGAGAAATAATGAACCAGTTTTTTTTGTTGCTTTGATTAGTAGTTTGACATTAACTATAAATTGCTGATTTTCTGTGTACAATGTTGGCGAAAAATTAAAGTGGGGAGGGGGGGTGCGGCAAAGGCAGAATAATCTATATAAATAATAGCGGTTTTGGGTTCTGCGTTAAATCGAAAGTAAATAATTAATATAACAGTATTCCAGTTTAAAATACAATGATGAAAAAAATCGGATCTGTCCGAAACCAAAAATAACCTAGCGTACTGATCAAGCCTAAAGGGATATAACTCTATGCAAAGGTTTGGAAGGGTACAGCTAGTGACTAAACAATACGCAATATATTTAACAAAATATGTACATTAACTGTCGTTGAAAATTCTATTTTTCATTACTTTCTATTTATTTCTTTAGCCCTACCGGAAGTTCCGTCAGCTTCGGCTTGCTCTTCCCTGGGTCTCTGCTTGAATTTCATTTCACCAAAGTGAATGATGGCAGCTGTACATTTGTAGAGAGATGTCTTCTCCTCTTGGGTGAAGCCCAGAACGTCGAAAGCGTCCTTCGCAACAAAAAAAAAAAGAGAGAAAGAGAAATGAATGAGCACGTACAAAATTATATTATATAAAGGGCATTCACCGATGGAAGTTTTTTTGTTTTCTTTAAGTACCCTCCCTTGATTGAATTTAAATGGTAAAATTTACAAGAATACTAAATACACTATCATTTTTTGTTACATAGAAATAATATTTTTTATAAGGTTGTGTACGAATTATTTTGCTTGAGATGTGGCCAATTTGATTTATTTTAAACTACGAATTATATTTTTTAATCAATATTTTTAATAGTATTTAAATAATTATGACAATTTTTAGATATAAAACAGTGTAAATATAATTTTAGCTCATTTGTTTTATCAACCGTTGTAAGGGACTGTATAGGCGCACTATATTGCAGAATATATATCGGTTAAGTGATATTACTAATGACAGACCCGTCAGTTTTGTTTCAATTTAAGAATACAGTTGTAATTTTATGTTATCATGTGACCTGGTAGCGCCGGACAGTTTACACCCATGAAATATCGCTCACGTCATCTAATAAAATCTGACCTATCTTTTAGTATTCTGTAACATTCTGCGTGACAACCTGTGACTGTAAACACACTGTGTGACAAACTGAGGCACTAAACATTCGACAGGTAACGTTACTTTCGACAAACCTGTGACACCTAATGTTCCGTTTGGCAACATGCCACAGTTAACGTTACTTTCGACAAACCTGTGAACTTAACGTCCCGTTTGGCAACCTGCGACAGGTAACATTACTTTCGACAAATCTGTGACACCTAACGTTCCGTTTGGGCAACCTGCGACAGTTAACGTTACTTTCGACAAACCTGTGACACCTAACGTTCCGTTTGGCAACCTGCGACAGGTAACATTACTTTCGACAAACCTGTGACACCTAATGTTCCGTTTGGCAACCTGCGACAGGTAACGTTACTTTCGACAAACAACCTGTCCCCCCCCCCCACTACTCACATCTGTGATTTTCATTTCCTCCACGTCGTCAATGCCGTCGACTACCAGACATCCCTGGTTGATGAAAGCGTAGAGGGCTGGATCGGGGGACACCAGGAGCTTCTCTGTTGACACAAATTGGAAGATTTTAGAGAAATGGGGAGATAACAGAAAAAAAAAATAAAAAAAATTACCAAGGCTCAAAAAAATGAACCTGACACCACTAATTGATGACCCCCCCCCACCCACCACCACCACCACCATAATTTTTGCGATAACGAGATTTAAGAAAGTAATGTAAACATCGCGAACGAGTTGGTCGAGTTTTTCTTTAATATACAGTCAAAAGTGGGGGGGGGGGGATGAGTTAGGGCGGCAGGGTGAAGAAGAAAATTGTAGGGCATCATTATGAAAGACTGGTAATACTGGAGGAGGGGGGGGGGACTCCTTGATTTCGTACGAAACTGCCGGATGACTGCCCTCGCCATGATTCGAACCATCCGTCAACAGTACGCCATGCAGCTAAAGGGTGGGGGTGGGGTGGGCCTCAACCGCACTACGACTGAGTCAAGCGGGGCAGTTTAATGAATTTAAAAATAAAACTCGGATCGGCTGCTGCTTATCGTAATGTCAGAGGCGGTAAAACCTTACCGTGGATGCTTGGCAGAGCAGGGGACAGCAGCTGGTAGAAGATGTGGTAGTTTCTCTCGGCGGGCTGCTGGAACGTCACACGGGATTTCTCCAACAGGTCTAGAGGGGGGGGGATAAACAGAAAGCGAGGAGAACTTCAATCGTAGAATATGGTCCGTTTAAAAGTTGGAAGATCGATAATTGTATGAGTGATGATCAGGGTGTAAAAAAAAAAGGAGGCGGGGGAGGGGTGTGTGAAGATAAAAGTGAGGCGACATCTATTAAATAAAATAAAGTTTTGGAACTTACATGTTTCAATGTCGGCACCAGCGATTTTGCCTTGGGTACCGAAGTGGATACGGATGAATTTACCCTGCAAAAGGCGTGACTTTTTTTAAAACCACATAACATAATACACTACTAAAGGTTTCATCTATACTTTAATTCAACTAAATACATCTTCAGATCATCGTTCTAAGTTCTATTTTAATTTTATAAAGACTTTAAATTCTTACAAGAATTTTTTTTTCCTGAATTACCTTTTTTTTTTGTAAGGGTTAAAGTAACTCGTTTAATTTAATAAAATTCTTAATAAATCATATTTTTTTCCCCTAAACTGAATTATACAGGATTAAATTAATTACAGAATGCTAAAAAAAATATTTTTTTAAATAATTTATTTTAAAAATAAAGTCTACACATAATGTACAGGGTAATTGCACACGAATAAGTAGCTCGCCTCACAATAAATGGTGCTACTTTTTCATGTGCCACCGTGTAAGGGTGATGTACAGGAACAAGTAGCCCACCTCTATAGAAATATTCTTAATAAAGCGTGATACTTTTTCATTTGCCACCGTGTAAGGGTGATGCACAGGAACAAGTAGCCCACCTCTAGAGACATTTCCGATAAAGCGTGATACTTTTTCATGTGCCACCGTGTATTATTACCAAAACAATACAATTATATGTTACATTATATCAGAGCAAACTTTAATGCTAAAATGAAAGTAATTCGACTAAAGAGGAGTCTAACATTCTACTAGGAATAATTAGATTTATGTGTTAAGTTTCTGTCAGAAATTCTGAAAGTTTGCATCTTGTCCCGGGTTGAAGGCACAAAGTGGGTACTTACGAATCTAGAAGAGTTGTTATTACGAATTGTCTTGGCATTACCAAAGGCTTCCAACACAGGGTTGGCCTGAATGATCTGGTCCTCCAGATTGCCTTTCTGTAGGTCATCACCAAGGCAACCCGTAGAACATGTTTGTTTATATTTTTTTTTAATTTATTTTGGATTTCACACGCACACATTGTCACACGGGAGGGTGGTGGTGGTGATGGTAGGCGTCATTCCGAGGTTCATAGGTCACAGGTGGTAGATGTTTTTTTTTTTTTTTAAATTGATTTGACAACAGGGGGGAATAGGGTGAAAACAAAAGGGGAAAGGAAAAAAAAATGGAATTAATTAGATTCATTAAAATAGTCTAATCGATTTGTATTAAAACAAACAAACAAACATGATTATCAATATAACTTTGTTGACAATATTGATTAAAAATTGTATTCATAATCATGTTTTGTTTTTTTTTAAACACAATTTGTTAGAGAATGAGAGGATATAGGAGAAAAGAAGGTTAATGTGATTGTCTAGTATCTACAGGGGAGGTAATGTGTTGTATCTCTATAGTATCTAGCTGTTGAAACGAAAGCAAAAAAATCAAATCACAAGTGAAAGTACGTAATATCGATAAAAGGCGGTAGCAACTAAAAAACATGAAACTCATCGGTTGGTTGAGGAGTGAGAAAGAAAAACAACAAACAAGTTTTGGGTAGGCTGTAAAAAAACAAAAAATGAGCACAACGTTATGTTGCTACCGGGTTGGAAATATCCGGAGTCTAATAATATGCTCATCGTAATTAATAGAAAAACTTTTGAAGGCCCGAAAAATGAAAATCATGTTTGTTGTTTTTCCTTTTTTTTTTGTTTTAATTTAATAAGGGGGGGATCAATGAACTGGTCACACAGGTGGATTGTGGGTAGTGCTGGTAGGTGGTAAATAGGTCAATCAGCTACAGGAACTAGCTACTGTTGTGAAGGGTTTTAAAAAGGGATCAGTGCTGTTAAAGATCAGGTCCCGCAAGAGAGATCTTGCCCTGTGTCCAGTTCTCTATCTCTCCGGCTGACCGGTACTCACAAATCTGGAGGAGTTGTTGTTCCTGGTAGTTTTGGCGTTACCGTAGGCCTCCATCACAGGGTTGGCCTGGACAATCTGATCCTCAAGGGAACCGGGGCCCTGTTATGCCGAAGAGGTGGGTGTGTTCAAAGGTATCAAGGGTGGGGTTGGGTAGTGAAAGGGTTGAAGAAGGTTTGAAAAAAAATAGCAAAAAAAAATGTTATAGGTCTTTTATTTATTTATTTTTTAATTACAAGGTAATGCAGGGTTGAGTTAGGTTGTTTCTTTTTTCTTCTTCTGTGTTTTTTTTTTATTTACATAGATATCAAAAGGAATGTTGTGGGTAACAAGTTCAGTGGATAATTAGGTTCGTGTGGATAACAGGTTCATATTGGTGTTAAAAGGATAGGAGGTTTGATCATGATTATTGATATTGATACGGATGATAGGTTGACAGGGAGGTTCGGATAAAAAGTGGCTGCGGATAAAAGGTTGTCATGGTTAATAATGCTACTTTCCATTTAGTTGGATTCAAAGGCATTGTTTTTTTTTTCTTTCTAGCTTGTCTTGTTTTAATGGATAACTAGTACATTATCAAAGGTGTGGCACAAAGGTGGGCTTGTGGGTTTACATGTATTAGTTTACACCACGGCTGACAGAAACAGTGGCAGTCATTATAATGACGTTTTGGTCTATCGCCAGAGATTCGAATGTATTATCTAATAGTTAGCGGTGACGCAACGATCGTAACTTTTCATTTGTTAATTCTAGTTTGAAGCGGACGATTACATTTCTAAACATATTGAGCTTTAGTGATGTTCTTGTGATTTATAAAGCAATCAGTTTTGCCATTTAACTGCAAATATCATATTTACATATTTTTTTGTTCTCTCGTTTGACAGTGTATTAAAATAGTTTGCTTGATTAGCTGCGTGTTTAAAAAATAGATTTGAACTAATAGGTATTTTACGTAAAATTCGAAAATAAATTCAAATTCTAATTTTCGTCTAAGCTAAAGAAAAAAAAATAAGTTATGGCTAATAAGATTTGGTTTAGTCTTTTAACAGTGGTGAGGGTAAAGGCTTGGGTGTATTCTTTTTAATAAGATATAGTGATATAATTTCAAGCAAATTGGCAAGTGGTATGAATGTTATGAAAAGTTAAAATAAAACACAATATTTAGGGGGACAAAAAACATGTATTATCGCACATAGTGGTAACGTTCAGGAATAATGGGCTGACAGATTGAGAGGTAGCTTAGTTGATTGGTTGAGACATTTTGGAAGGGGAAAAAAATATTGCGTTATCGGGTGTAAAAGTATAAAGTATTCTGTTAATGAGGTTTTCAAAAAAATATTATTGCGGAGGGGAGGGGGGGGTTTCCAATTCATCTTTCGGTGAATTCCGTTTTTTTTTTGTTGGTTTACTCACGAAGCGAGATGAGTTGTTGTTACGTGTGGTCTTAGCGTTACCGTAGGCCTCAAGTACAGGGTTGGCCTGGACGATGGCGTCCTCTAGGGTGCCCTGTTTTTTACCACCTGCTGCCTAATGCGTGAATAATGATGGCATGAAAGTTATTATCATATATATTAAAAAAAAAAGAAACAACGGTTGAATGATGGCGAATGTGTTGTTTTTTTTTTTCGTTTTCTTTCTTATTCGGAATCACATAATTGAAGTATGGAAATAGGAATCAATGGAAATAGGAATCAATGGAAATAGGAATAAAGTTAGATTTTTGTGTGTGATTTATTTTGATGGTATGATGTTGGAACGATCTAGATTCCAGATATTTAGGTCAGGGATAAATTTATATTTGTAACTTGGGAACAAAATTTGAAATTATTTTTTTAAAAGGTTCCCTCCCCCCCCCCTCAATAATTAAGATATGTTGAAATTATGGTTTTGCAGCCCATGACTTAACATTGTCTATAAGAAATACTGGAAGACAAACACAAGGGTCGCTTCTAACACTGCTATACACAAATGTCTCACTATTTGGGGGTTTACTTTGAAGGAAGGGGGTAGGCAGGATTATATATGTAAGGAAAACGGGGGTCGTCCACATATCCTGATGGTATAGTTTAGGATGGGTCTCTCCACTTACGGCATCACATCCCCACGTAGCTACTACTTACAAATCTGTACGAGTTGTTGTTGCGGGTGGTCTTAGCGTTTCCGTAAGCCTCGAGAACTGGGTTCGCTTGGACTATCTGGTCCTCTAGAGTACCTTCCCTTTTACCCTACGGGAAGGGGGGGAGGCGGCGAGTTATAAGAGGTGGGTTGGTGGTATAAGAGCGATTGGGCGACACGTTAACATTGGAGGAAAGGGAGGGGGTGGGGAGCGGGAACAGAGCGATGTATGGAGTCGTGGAGTTATGGACGGATAACAGTTTAAACAAAGTGATAGAAAGTCAGTAAAGTATACAATGGTTTGCTACTAACAGTGGAATTACAGAAAAGTCATAATGTAGTGAATCAGATTACTGTAAGGCTGCAAAGGTTGGTGTGGGACTTGTTGACAAATGATATACATGAAACATTTGTTTGTCTCATTGAGTTTCAAGCTAATGAACTGTGACCTTTGGGGGATATGATTGGTTGAGTATTTGGGGAATTTCCTATTTTACTGTGGTTTTTTTCGTTGTAATGACATGAACAAAAAAAAGTATTGAAAAAAATATAATTGAAAAAAAAAAAACAGGTTGTGAGATAATTAAGGCCTCTGATAATCATGTAGACCAAGATAGAGAGATAGAGATAGATAGAGAGATAGAGAGATAAAATAAGAGCTATTATTGTTGTTTGACTTTTTATTTTTATTTTTTTTTTTGGAATACTGGTAAAATTGCTTGTGTGTGTGTGTGTGTGTGTGTGTGTGTGTGTGTGTGTGTGTAAGTTTGTTTTGAAATAGATTTACAGAAAATTGCAATAAAAATAATAAATGAATTATGTGAACATTATATTAGCATAAATTAATATAAAAGTGTACAAGTAATAATTTTAAATATATTGTAATCATAATAAGCTATATGCTAAAGCTATGTTAATATTTAAAATACATTAATTATCTAATATTACAACATAAATAATATAATAAAATATAATTCTTAATTAAGTAACTTACGTAATAATAGCTTATATTTGTAAATAAAAATGGCAAATCGCATTCCCATGCTTCATCTGATGGCCATGTTTCATGCAAGACAAACAAGACTTCTGTCACATGCTAATGTTTACTAAGTATGTATATATATTAAAAAAAGTAAACAATTAAATAGATATTAAAAAAAAAATTCCAAATTGATTTATCCATGCATGATCTCCCCTCGTATTGCAGTACTACCCTGACACCCCTACTACTGACAAAGGACTGATCCTACACGATCTGTTATCAGCACTCGTAGAATTGATTTAGTAGGTACTGAAGGCATAGGGAGGTTGTTTATTAAAAGGTGGAATCTTATTAATAGGTTCGGGTGACTTTTTCTATTTAAAACTTGCACACATTAGTTATTGGTAGGGGTTTTTAAGTACGCATGCGTTGTTCTAAGTATCATTTGTATTTTCTACATTTTCTATGAACTAGTTAGTAAAAAATAATAAAAACTGGATTTTCTATAAAATGATATTAAAAAAGAACTAAATTCTTTTATATTTTGTATAAGCTACAATTTCACACGTGTAGGGGTACATGCAAGTGAGGTAAGGGAGGTAATGGATCGATGCTAGGTAAAATAAAAAAAAAGAAAAGGGGGAACAACTGCTATTTAAAAAAAAGGGGGGATCAACTTTTCTAGGTCAGAAGATTGTCTACCTTCTTTGCCTCGGCTTCAGCGGCCTCTTCTTTCTTCTGCTGACCAGCGGCGACGTTGGCGAAGTACATGATTACTTTTTTGGTGTTTTCTGTCTTTCCGGCACCAGACTCGCCACTGTAGTGGACACAAGGGTAGGGGTCATACTTAAAGCATTAGGCCGGATGTTGTTGTTTGTTTCAATATCCGTACTATAATTGAGAGTTTTGGCATGAATTGTTCTCAGAGGCGTACCTAGGGTGGGTGGGGGGAAGGGGTGGGTCCAAATACGAAAGTCCCCCCCGGGCACAAGCTTGAGAAGGGGGGCCCTGCATTTTTCATGCATTAAATATTAAATACATTATCTCATGACATGGTGTTGAATGTCAAAATACAGGGGCCCCCAAAGAGGCCAAGCCCCCACCCGGGACTCCCAAATCCCTAGGTTCGGCACAGATTGTTCTATAACAGCTAGTTTTCTTTTTCTCCATGTCCCCCATGCTCTGCATTAAATTGCCATTTCTTTATACATAAAGCGATATATTTTAAAAATAAAATAAGCCAATGTAACAGAAATGTTATTATAACATATGAATATCATTTCATTAGTAAAAAAAAAATTGGTATATGTATGATACACAAACATACATGTACAAGAACAAGCTGTGCCTTTTGAGGCAGAAGCCATCCACATACACTTTCCAGGATACACGAGACACAAATGTTGGATGATAAATAGAAGGTGCGATGACTTCATTGAGTCAAGAACAGCATAACAACAAAGCGAAGATAACCCAAGACGTAATATGTAGACAAACTAGCAGACATTTGTTTGAAATAGCATTTGTTTTGATAATCGAAGCAGAATCATATTAATTTGTTCGTATGTTTTGGCATTTTTTTTATAAAATAAAATACGGTTTAATATTTATGATTATTATTATTATTATAATAACAACTACTATTTTGAGAAGTGTACTTAGATAAAATACAAAAAAAAAATTACTCCTACATTTTTGTGTTACTAAGAATAATCATAAGAATGAACCCAGCAGTGAATATTTATTTCAACTAGCTGTACCGTGCAAAAAATTTGCATATAGTTATATCCCCTTATGCTTGATCGGTAGGCTAGGTTATTTTTAGTTTCGGCAGATCCGATTTTTTTCATGGTTGTATTTTAAACTGGAATACTGTTGTATTCATTCTTTACATTCGATTTAAAGCACACTGGAAATGAGTATTATTATATATGATGATATGCCGCACATTGATAACGCCAATATCAGAATGCAACACATATAGAATCAGAAGTCTCTGCGTCTATTTATAGAAAGAGAGATTAAAAGATCGAATGAATACATACAGACATTAATACCCAGCAGATGTTCATAGTACATACATAGTGCATAAATGAATATCAACAAGCCAAGCTGTATACAATAATACGATAGTACAAAGAGTCAAACGCAGCTGCAAGAATATACGCATATAATAACCCTGGCCTTGTTAGTTATTGGTCATGGTCATAATCCCCGACACATTGCACTGGGCCGACTTACTAAATCGCCTTCTTTCCTAACGAGCTTATCCCTGTCTCTAGTCAGGTCAGCAGCGACATGTGCGAAGTACTGTATTACCTTTTTAGTGCTTTCAGTTTTGCCTGCTCCGCTCTCACCTCTGATTCACATGGAAAAGGTATTCAATGTAAGCTTTACGTAAGACTGTATATAAAAAAGGTGCAGTTTTTTTTTTTTACGGTTTCTGTCTTAACAAAGATCTTCATTTTATATCCAGAGACAATTATTGAATATAGTAATTGATAAAACAATGTAAAAAAAAATTGATCTATGTTAGAATTTTTTTTTCTAGACATATTGTATTCTATGCAGAAATAATACTAGGTTGGCACCTTTTTTTTTTGTAGGTCTTCGCAATTAGTTTACATTTAAATAGTATATATTTTTTATAATATAAATACTACTCTTTGTTCAGATACTTGATAGTTTATATTATTAGGAAATGGTATCGATGATAGTTTGTTTATTTACAATATCGTTTGATGTATTAGATTCGAAGAAATATAAATACATGTTTTTACAACATTGTGTTTCAGAGTTGGCAGCTGTGTCGTTTTTTAATGTGTCATACAACTTTTTTTGTGACGCACACGACATGAATACTTTTCTGTGTATGTATACTGAAACAGACAATTATAGACAAACACTCAGAGGTAGGTAAACAGACAGACAAACAGACAGAGTATAGGGTGGGGTTGGGGGAGAAGGGAGAGTGAGAGAGGAAGAAAGCTAAAGAAACTGAGGAGATAGAATTAATGTGATACAAGTAATGATACAAGTAATGATACATGTAATGATAAACGCTACTCACGTGATCAACATGGACTGGTTCTCGCGATCTGGGATAGAAAACAAAAACAAAAATGATAAACAATAAATAATAGTTCCGACACAGTATTTTTTTGAAGTTTTACAGTTTTTGAATTAGCTATTTCTGCTGAAGTCTTGCGACCACCTCTAGCGTCAATCTAAATATCTGAGCCGTTCTAATCGATAGACCTAGGCCCCTCCCCCTACTACTAAGAGGGCCCAGCCCCTGAGACTTTTTATTTTGCCTTTACCTAAAATGGCTTAATGAGCTCTTCGACGACCAAGGCGGCCCCAGTTTTCTCAAAAAAAAATCTGGAAAGGGTGTGTGTGTGTGTGTGTGTGTGTGTGTGTGTGTGTGTGTGTGTGTGTGTGTGTGTGTGTGTGTGTGGGGGGGGGGGGGGGTGTTGGGGTTTTTTTTGGGTTTTTCCGGGGGGCCCCCCCCGCGTTTTCACGCTACGGGGCTGCCTAGTGTCCCCTTAAAACGAAGAAAGGCTCTGTTAATGAACAATTTAAACAATTCAATTCCAATATTACTAAACCCAACATTTTGTTTAACTAGAAATAAGAAAGGGTTTTTTTTAATTTTTGTTTTTAGTTGTTTTTTTTTTTAATCTGTAACGAGATAGATTTTCTGGGCGGGTTAGAGTTGAAGGGTCATTTAGCAATTAAATTGTTAGCAAAGCCTGGCCAAAAGATAGTTTCTTTCCTCTTTGTTTATTATCACCTTGAAGTTAGTTGGCAAGTTTTAAAATTGTTTGCTAAATCTATAATACCTCATATACAGATCTCTCTTGTAATATTTGTGGTAAGTGTCAAAAAGCACCAAGGGAAGTAAACCAACATTTGTATTATCATATATATTTTTTTTAAAGCAAACTTTTCAAATCAGTATACATGATCTATGACAAAATACTCTTTTTATTTTTAAAAAAATTAATTGTATATCCGTAATATACGCACATGAACATTTGTTGTTGTTTATTTTTTAAAAAAGTAAAAAGAAATATTAAGCTCAGCTAAACGTGATGGGTTTATGTTTGGAGGAAAGGGAGGGAATTGAGATAAAACCACTGATATATATATATATTTATTGAGAGAGAACTCAGTAGAAAAAAAACCGACTTATTTCATTATCTCCCCTTTGATTTGGTCTTCTCCTTGTACTGCAGTGACATTTACGGCAATCTTTGTATTGTGTTATCAGCTGTGTTTATACTAGAAGTGAAAGAATTTGATATTTGGCCAAAATACCGAGAGAGTCAGAAAAACAGCTCACAAGTTAAATGTTAAAAACAACTCACGAGATAAATTCCTACCAGGAATTTCTACCAGTGATACGAACTATTTAATTTTTTAGTTCAATAACTAACATGTAATACATTTTACAGATCTATTTTTTATAATTTATATATAATGTTTTTAAGAACAAATAATTCTCCCTGAAAACATTTTTTTTTCAAAATTCCTAAAGCTTAAAAGTTGTTGGCTACAATCTTTTTTTCCAATCTGTTTTAGAAAAGAAATGTTTAAATGATTTTTTTTTAAATAATCAGTCCTCCCGTTTTAACCTGAAATATCCTTGTCACTTGTGTTGTTGGTCCTTTGACTAATCGTTATATTACTGTGTGATGTGTGTTTGTGTGTGTGAGTGGGTGATGTGGTCCCTACAATTATCAAGCACACACAGAATGAGTCTTAAAAATGCCTACTATAAGCATGGCAGTAAAGGGGGAGGGGGGATGGATATAATCGTGGGTGACCTCTGGGAAAACGGCCCGGACGGATGCAGTTGGGTGGAAAGCACACTGCATGGGAGGAGTAGTAGCGTCATGGTGGTGAATTCTGATTACTGCGACACAAGACATCCAGCGGGTCTCACCTTGCAACATGTTCTGGTAGGCGTTATCGGAGATGGAGAAGAGGTGAGGGGGCATCTCAGCCCTTCTCTTGCCCCTGTAGCAGTTGATGATCTTCTGGGTGTAGATGGGCAGACGGCGGTAGGGGTTGATGGCGACGCAGAAAAGACCGGAGTATGTCTGCAGGAGGAGAAAGAGAGAGGGAAAAAAAAACATAAAAAAATATAACACACACAATTTAATATACAGGCCAGTGAGGTCATCATTATTTATAACACACAATATTTAATATACAGGCCAGTGAGGTCATCATTATTTATAACGCACACAATTTAATATACAGGCCAGTGAGGTCATCATTATTTATAACACACACAATTGAATATACAGGCCAGTGAGGTCATCATTATTTATGACACACACAATTTAATATACAGGCCAGTGAGGTCATCATTATTGTGGCGTGAGAGGGGTAAAAGGAGAGGCCAATCAGCGAAATCAATGTGGGTAAAACAAATGCCCACAAGTCACTATTCACTCGGTAGACTTGTGCTAAATAAATAAGTAAAGAACTAAATGACGCTGATCGGTTTTACAAACACATGATGACCGCCTGGGGTTATCTTATCTTTTAAAAAAAAAATGGCTGGTACACTTACGTAGATGAGACCAGAGGTGTAACGGGTCTTCAAGTTGTGCAGAACAGAGGCTTCGTTCAGGTAGGTCATGTTGGCCATGTCGTCGATCTTCTCGAACTTGGGTGGGTTCATCTGTTGGATGTCATCTTTCTTGAAGGTTTTGGTCTGCGGAATACATAGACAAGGATTTATATTAAAAACATATTTTTTATAAAATGTCTAATATATTAAAAAAACGTACTAAGATGACGCATTAGCCCTTAAAAAATGAACCTCAAGAAATGAAAAACCAATTTACTGAAAAATCTTGCGAGAGAACATAAGAGATATATACACATTTTTAAAGTTTGGGGAGCGAATGTCAGAATTCTACCCATTCGCCGGATTAATGTGTGATTTATATATGCTCTCACAAAATGAAAAGAATGTATCAATGAAACAAAAGAATGGTCCCGATATTGATGATTATGACTTACTACAAGTCAGCTCTTCTTTTTGTAAAAACTTCTAAAAATTGGTCAATGCATTTTTTTGTATTTCCTATAATGCTGTAGTCACAGTTGGCATTAAGGAAGTATTCGTCCAGTGCAATGCAATTCACTTTTTTTTCTTTTTTAATTTATCTCTTATTTATAAATAACTACATGTAATACCAAAAGAAAATGAAGTTTTATCAATTGTGATTTAGATAAATTGAAAGATTGAAAAACACAAGGTTCTGGCATACAATGAACATAAATCTACGAGTACAGATCTTTGCTAAATTTGTCATGGAAAAAAAAAACAATGCAAAGAAAATTATTTGACTTTTAAGACTGTTTTGTATGACTATTTTCTATGGGTTCATGCCCTTTATTTACTTTCTAATTTGAAAAAAAAATAGTTTACGCCAATTAAAAGATAGAGATGGCTATTTACATATTTTTAACAGTATTTTTTATTTTTAAATATCTATATCTGAAGCTTATCGGTTTTTTATGTACGCATAATATATGTTGGGCTGACAAACGTATGTTTAATTGACATATATCATCTTAAAGTAATTCAGTGGCGTAGAGAACAACTTTGTGGCTGGAGCCCTTTTAAATAATAAATTAGGTTTTTCTTAGGGACACCCCCTCCTCATTGCTATCCCCGCACCACGGGTATTCCTTTGACGCCCACTGTTTTTCTTGTGAATAAAATAAATACGAAAACACCAAATCCGCCGGGAAGGGGGTGGAGGCGTCTCCATACAACTCACCTCAGAAGTCTTGACGATTTTGACAGTGATCTCTTCACCCTTTGTGCTCTGGATCTCAGCGGCCAGGTAGCCCTCCTTGTGGTCAGGCACCCAGCAGGCTTTCTTGCCGTCGAAGGCCGTGGTCTGCTCTTTGAGCATCTTCTTCCTGTCCACGACCAGGTACTCAAAGTCGGGATCGTTCACGTCGAGCCCAGACATGATTGTAGATCTGCGCGGTTTTCAGCGATGAGAAAAAAAAATAGAGAAGTTAAATCTCTGAGCAGCGGCGCTGACTTTTCTGTCTCTCTATGTAGGAGATGCGAAACTTCGGTGATCAAAAAGTACAGAGATTCGGATCTGGGAGGTCTTGTGGGATTTAGCGCTAGTTCAAGACCTACTTCTCAGAACAGCCTGAAAATATAAATAAATAAACATAAATGTAAGGAATGCGTTGAACTGCCATTATTAAATGCATGGAACATGAAGACAAGATGCCCGGGCAGAAGAGACAGGATGCTATGGAAAGTAAGTTAATGCCAGACAGATAGAAATTTTGTTAAATATTGAAAAAAAAAACACATATCTGATTATATATGGTTGATTATTGCGGAAAGGCAGAGTTAAGTGTGCAGTAATTCCTGACCGCATGCAGCTATAACAATAAACTCTAGCCCAGGGGAACAAAACTTTTCGAACCCCCTATCGCCCCCCTCCTTCCAAATGAAGCCACTGCCCTTAGTTACGGTCGCCTAAGCTAACACCACACACCTTCAACGTCATTTCATTCTCGACAGTTGCAGTGTTTGCCTTGGGGGTATTTACAGTGTGAAGTAATAAAAATTGAAGGAAAGAGTCTTGGACATTTATTAGACAAACTGACCATCGGCGAAATACCAGGTTGAAAAGGGGGGGGGGGCAGAAGTGGCGTAACTAGTGAGAAGCAGAGGGGTGGGGATGGGTGCGGTTCGCCCCGTGTGGTATTTACTTTGCCAACTGGCAAGGAAAGACATATTGAACACTTTGGTATTTATTTTACGGGGTGGGTGGGGGGCTAGGGAATGGGGGGTGACATTTTCTCGCAGAGCGCCAAATGGTAAAGGGCGTAGAGGTCCTAAAAAACAAGCGCCCACTTGAGTGGACTAAGGTGACTTTTATAGAACTTTCGACAGGCCCTGGAAAAAATTCCCTTGGTTCCCAACAGGTCGCCAATCCTGCGCTCTACACCACTCGGCCACTCGTCGGGGTATTGGTGTAATGATATAGAAAATGTTCTGAAATATTGAAAAGAGGGTGGTGTAAAAAAAAAAAAACGGTTGGCAGCTGATCGCTGCATTAAATTAAGATGGTATTGTATGATAGTCACTCTACATAGATGGCAGTAATGTACCGTTCTTGTTTTTTGGTTCCCAGGGCTGATAAAAATGTTTCATCCCCCCCCCCCCCACACACACACTCTTTTCTGTGACCAGCACTAACATCCAATTTCATTTTGATCATTAGTCACCCTTTACCGTTTCTAAGATATATATATATATATATATATATATATATATATATATATATATATATATATATATATATACAGAAGTGGAGAAGACGATGGACAACTAGAAATATTTATTTTTTTGCAAATGTTCGATTTTGAACGAGGATTCTCTTGTACACGTTTAGCTGAATTCATTCAGTTGTTACATACACATGATTGCAAATATATAAAAAAAAAACGTGTGTTCTGAAACCGAGCTTCCCCCCCCCCACCCCCCTGAGTGCCTCAATGTTGTTTCCACCTGCCAGGAAGGAGAGGGTGGGGGGGAAGATGGGAGGCATATTTCATTCATGTATCGTTTAACGAGAAAATATCAACTCGCTCTTGTCTGGACTGGGAGATATAATGACTCCAACGGTATGACTTTGAATCAGTAACATCCAACCAATCGGTGACAAGTGTCAAGGTTTACAAACTCGTCTGTATCCTCTGCATTCTAACAACCTGGACTGTCTGGCCAAATAAGTTCGTAATTAAAAAAAAAAAGAAAGTTTTATACATGTATATTTTTTTTTTTTCAAAATGTTTACAGCCAACTATCTAAACTAAGCGTTTTCAATTAAACAATGTATTCCCAAATAAAATTGAACAAAAAAAAAACATTTCGTTCCTATTACATTTGGCTTTGAAAAAAAAAACCTAAAGAATATTAAAGATGAGCATTTCATGCCTGATAGTTGGTTCAAAGGGTCATCTATAACTATATACGCTTATCACAAGATTTATTAACGTTTTAAAAGAATTATAACCGAAAATGAAGCAAAAGAAAAAATAATGACAAAATAATTTTATATGTAAACGTTTTTCTGTGAGAGTTCAGCTGTGGCCAGACACTGGGCACCGTAGTTTTGATATGCCTGGGGGCAATGGAATGAGGTCAGTAGGTTGAAAGAGATAGGGAATGGGGGGGGGGGGGGAGGAAGGGGGAAGATGAAAAACACAATTTGAAAGCAGCACATATAACTAGGTCTAGCAGGAGATCAGCCGCAATGCCTTCATGTGTGGTATGACGTGAAGCAATTTAACACACTTTTTAAAACTGAAATGGACACAGCTTGTGTATTTGCGGGGGGCGGCGGGGTGGAGGGAGGGTTGTAGTTTACCTATTTTAACAACTTAAAAAAAAAAAAACATTTTAAATTATTTGTTACAGCTTATAAATTAAGTTTATTTCGATAAACTATTCTAAAACATTATTTTTTTTTTTTTTTTTTTTTAATTTTTATTCTTAAGAATCCTAGTCATAAGAATAATTTTTGATCCAACATTGAAACTTACGTTTTTCTCCCAAATCTCCCTATAGACTAGTTCTACCTACTCCACAAAACACGGGTACTTGACCCTGAATTCACCTTGAAGATCGCCTAATCAAATAACTTTCAGGGCTTTCGGGGGGGGGGGGGCGGAGGCGGTATGTCGTCACTTCCTGTTTGTTTAACCAATGCTCTTAAATTAAAATATTGTTTTGTTTTTTTTCTTCCCTTAAACTCCACATGTCATCCGTCTCATCCATAATTACATTTAGTAACTTTTATGCTAACATAACGATATATAACTGATTAATGATGTAATATTGGAGTCCAAATCTCTCTCGTTTAGAAAAAAAAAAAATTTTTTTTTAATAAAAATAACTCCTTAACCCATATTGTCAAGGGGTGAAACAAATTTCGATGTGTTCATGGCAGCACCTCCCACGATGTCTTCAAAAAAGGAAAAAAAAAACAACTATATTTTCAAAACTTTCTTATTATTGCTCTCTATTTCGCTAACATCATTATTGGGGTGGAAATATACGAAGACATTTAAGTGGAGGTAAGGGAAGAGGGAGGGGTCGTAAAAGCGGAGATGGTGGGGGTGGGGTGGTGGGGGGGGGGGTTATCCATTGATGCAATTTGGGAAAAGTTCAAAAGTCGCAAAATAAAAAAAAAATAAAAAATCTAAAATGTCCATCATTTTGTTTTTGCTGTAACATTTCCTTTTAGCTACTGGAACACGGCATAGAAGGCGCATAGTTATTCACAGAGTCTATCTGCACACCTAAAGTGTCTATCTGCACACCTAAAGAGTCTATCTGCGCACACCTAGACATTGACGAAGTAATCCAATATGAACCCGAGAATAAAACACACACACACTCACACGTGCGCACGAACATGAGTTGGAGCATTCCCTCACGAAGGTGGAGAATTTAGTTGGCACACAGCCTAAAATATAGGTAAGCACATTTCTTGTCTGATTATCAAGAAGGTATATAAAACGGAAGATGGGGGTTGGGGGATGGCAGTGGCAGGCCGGGAGATAGGGGGGGGGGGTAGGGGTTGTGAGCACGCCACCCCCGCACGCGCATCGCTAACCCGTGAGCCGGTCTGTCTGCGCATGCTTGTGACCTCACCGGCTACCCATATTTGGCACACCGGCGTCAAGGCATGCAGGTAAAAATATATATATACACACACAGAAGGTTATAAATATAAAAAAAAGAGAGGAAAGAAACACAGGAGAAGACAACAACAAAAAAAAAAAGGTTAGGTAAGGTGCTGGAGTGGGCTGCCATGTAAATGAACACATTCTGGGATTGTGCTCAACGTGTTCCATATCATATGTTTGAGCAGAGCTAGTTGATGAAAACTACACACACACACACACGAAAAATGCATCGCGTTTAACTTTGTAAAAGATAAAAATATATTACTGAAAATGAATGAAAAAAGTTAACTGTCACAAAAATGTAATAATCCACATTTTGTTCAAATACATGTTTTTGTTGTTGTTGATGTTTGTTTTAATTTTTTCCTTGAATAGTCCAAAAAAAAAAGGTCCAAAATTGTATTGTTGTTATTTTTTTAGACTTATTTCATCACACTTCCAACAAATCTGCTAAAGTGCGTGGGTTTTTTTTTATATATATATATATATATTTTATAGCTCGTTGTACGTATGAAATATTAGGCAAGTTTCAAAGCACATCCAAGTGGAGGTAACAAAATGCACACACGCAAATCCAAATGAAATAATTCTTTTTTTTAAAATATGTATAAGGTATTAGATAATCCAGTGGTCAGGTGTAATCAGGTCAACATCCACATGTGGGTGAGGTTACATGAAATCCACACAAAGGGGGAGATAACACACGCGACAATAATTGGTTTTACAATAAGGGGACTGGCACTCAAGTAAGAAAGCAAAGACAATATAATTGAAAGTTTGTTTGAGTATTACCACCACCAATAAAAAGTTTTAAAATGTACTAAACAATTGTTAAATCAAAAGAGTACCAAAAATTAAAGGGTTTCAGTAAATCGAAAATGATAATCAATCTAAAAAATGTCCTTATTGATTTTAAATACTAGGAATATTTCACGCGATAAGACATTTAAACTGTCGCCCCCCATACGATATCCAATGTATCAAGTCCACCTCCGTATCTCTTTAGCTGCAAGGACTAATTTATCAAACGTAGGCTATGACCTTTTACTCGAAGCTCACTACTAGGTGAAGCCTTTACCTGACTAAATTCTTCTCTACACCACAATTATTTCAGCTCTACTCACACACAGTTTTAAGGTTTAAACTATCAATTTCTTTTTTATCCTTCGCATTTATGAATTATGAATATAAATACAAAGAATGAATTAGTTTTCTCTACAAATGAGTAAACCCTTAATTTATTAACGGTTAAATTAGAAAGTTTAAATAAGAAAATGTGCAAAGAAATCTAACAACTATTTAAGATGGTAAAAAAAAATAATGGTGGTATGGATGTCGTTAAAAAAAGAAGGAAAAAAATAATTATAATAAAACAACAGTACCTATGTAAGAATTATAAATCACAGCACACACACACACAAGTTTTTTTTTTTAAAAAAAAGTAATAATTCGGGTTGGGGATAATAGAAATTTAGGTATCTACTTACGATGCAGGGCTGTTCTAGGTCTGACTCCTTACACTCTGTTTATATACCCCACGTCTCCTGGCTACCTCTTCCAAAAAAATTATGTAAACGCTCAGCCGATTGGCTGGAATCCAGTATTCTACCAATGGCGAACCGGCGTAATATATGAAAGGAGCCAGGTACTCTATATGGAAGACTGGGGAAATTCTTTTTCGAGAGTGCTGTACCCCGGGTGTTGTGGGGGGGGGGGTGGAAGGTAAAATAGGAGAAGAGAGTATTATTGCACTCTGAGCGTAAAGTCTCGACACCCCCCACCCCATCTCTCTCTCTCTCTCTCTCTCCTCTTCACACTACCCGTTAACTGCCGCCTCCATCTTTTTTTCCTTTTCCACTGGGGTAAGCAGTTCACCGGTAAGAAACATGAAACATTTATCCAGCACGTGCCGACACAGATGTGTGTGTGCGCGCGCGTGTGTGTGTATATATATACACACATACATACTTGCATACATTGACACACATACACACCAGTCTATCGCCAGGTTGGCTACTTCACTGACTATAAGGAACTCAAGTCATTTGTTCATCCCACTCTCCCCCACCCTCCTACTACTACTACACGAGACCCCCCCTCTCTCTCTCTCACACACACACATCCTCTCTCTCTCTCTCTCTCTCTCTCTTTCAATAACATATAGAAGGTGATATACATTTTTGTTGAACGTTTTGCATACATCGGCGTTAACTATCACATGTAACAAGGTGGGGGTCGACAGTCTGAACTGTCAAGGGTCATTATTTAAATAAAAACAAAAAGAAAGAAAAATGTGTCTCTCCTTATTTGTGTGTGTGTGTGGGGGTATGCTTATTATCCAGGGGTGTCTCAACAAAATTTGGTTACTGTCACCGAAATACGTTACTCGAGACACGCTCATCGGAGTTGTATCGCCCCTGCCCCTGCCCCTCCCCCCCCCCCATTCCTGCTTGAGGAGGCATCGCTTCCTAGCCCATTGACGCAATGTCCACGGAGGCATCATGTAGGCCCGTGGGTAAGAAGGGGGGTGGGGGATCAAAAGGCTGCTGGCGCTAATTGACGGCGTAGTCATTGTCAACCATGTCTAATGTGTTAACTTCCAAGGCAGGGGCCTTTTCCTTTAACATTCTAAAAACCCAATGCGGTCACTCATTCTCCCTCCCCCCCTCCTCCTCCCCACCACACACCTTAACAAATATAAATTACTCTTAAACTGTATAAAGGATTAAACTTCAGTGGTAAAAACTTGCATTAGTGGCAATTAAAATACCTCCCCTATTTTCCGTGCCATAAAGTAGATAAGGTGATGAAAAAATTCCACCCCCGACTTAGCAAAACAGGCCGCCCGGGGCGTCGCTTTCCCGCCTTGTTACGCCCCTGTTTGTGTGTGAGTGCTAAAAATGGAGTTCCCTGTAAATTATTACGGGGGGGGGAGGGGGGATGGGGGAGACTAATAGTTTCGGTCGCTCCCATTCACCTGTACGCCACTGCCTACAAAAGTAACAATGCCGCTATAATACCTCTATGTGGCTCATAGTACAATGTGAGTACAGGTAAGTCTTCGCTACCGGTTGATGACGAAAGGAAACGATACCTTTAAGTTGACCAAACATAGAATATTTGTGTTGTAAATTAAATGGCCAGTGGCTAGGTACTTAGGCTGTTCGGTCGTCCAAGTTAACACCGTCAGAATTGAATTTGAATATGTATATATATATAAGATGATTGCAATACAGCAGTTCTAAGCCTTTTTCGCGACTGTACCCAATCGTCTGCTTTTAAACAATTTGTGATTCACAGTGTACACATCAGTTCTTATAGATAGGTAAACAAACCAACGGCCTAGGTCACTCCTGCTATAAGTAAGGGGGGGGGGGCATTACAATATTATTTCTATAAATTCTTATGCTAAGATGCTTCCTCCCACTCCCCCCCCCCACTGACATTTCGGTTACGGAGCTCCCTGTCCTACGGAGCTAAATAACGGTCCCTAGTATACCATTGCTCTCTAGTTGGAGCCCATATGTCAATAATTTGTTAAGGTTTCTGAATATAGCTTTTTGGAAAGAAAAATGCCAACGCAGTTTAATAAAGCCAATGTTAGATTGTCTCTTTATGTCTGTCTGTCTCTCTCTCTCTCTCTTTCTCTCTCCTCTCTCTCCCTTTCTCTCTCTTTCTCTCTCTCTCTGTCTCTCTCTCCCACTCTCTCAATCTATATGTATATCTCTCTGTCTCTCTCTGTCTCTCTCTCTCTTCTCTCTCTCTCTTCTCTCTCTTTCTCTCTCTCTCTTCTCTCTCTCTTCTTTCTCTCTCTCTCTCTTTCTCTCTCTCTTTCTCTCTCTCTATCTCTCTCACACTCTCTCAATCTATCTGTATCTCTCTCTTCTCTCTCTCTTCTCTCTCTCTCTTTCTCTCTCTCTTCTCTCTCTCTCTCTCTTTCTCTCTCTCTCTTTCTCTCTCTCTATTTCTCTCTATCTCTCTCTTCTCTCTCTCTTTCTCCCACTCTCTCAATCTATCTGTATCTCTCTCTCTCTCTTTCTCTCTCTCTCTTTCTCTCTCTCTCTTTCTCTCTCTCTCTCAATCTCTCTTCTCTCTCTCTCTCTCTCTTTCTCTCTCTCTCTCTCTCTTCTCTCTCTCTCTCTCTCAATTGTTTTAATTAAAATAAAATACCTTCACCAAATGGAATATTATACTCAATCATTTAGAAATCTCGTGGCAACTACTGCTTGGTTTTATTATCGAAGATTTTGTTTTGGTCAATAGTACTTATCAGAGTTGGATGTTTATACGAAAGTAATTTATCACCCTGCTTCGCTGTGGCTCGGATGAACGCCTATAGTGAGTGAAAGTTTATGAAGTTCTAACATCGTAACGCCAATGAAAACGAAAAAATCTGATTAATAAGTAGTTTTTTTTGTGTGGCTGCTTACCAATAGAAAGGATGTTATGAATTTTACTGTTATGTCACTTGCTAACACGTCTTGTGTTGTCAGTGTGTGTGTGTGCGTTAGTGTGTATATGTGTCAGTGTGAATGTATGTTCCAGAAACAATTTACCCAACAAAAGCATTACCTAGACCAGAACTGCCGCACGGGGGCGGAGTTCAAAGCCATATCAGGGGACAGTGTATTAATGGGTACCTGTGTGGTAAAGAACTTTTGTTGTAAACTGAATTGGGAAATGAGTGTGGGTGTGGGTATAATCAGAGCGGCCCAGGGTGGGGAAGATTTATAGAGGGGGCCCATGTTTATCTGGCAGGAAACCCTGTTTAGACCAATATCGCTGTTGCTATGACTCCTTACAGAGTTTGATATTTCGCCAATGATAAGCCGAAGAATGGAAAGTACGTTCTTCTACAGTGTACAGTTAGGTTAAATATTTATGAGAGAACAACACATGTACTTTCATAAACAGGTTTTAATGTTCAATATGTTTCAAGCATTGAATGGGAGTCCATTGTCAAGCAGCGGCTTGGTGGTAATCAGTTCAACTTATACAAGCCTCACAGCCTCAATGAGACAAGTTGAGAGTAATCATTGCAACATGTATAAGCCTCACAGCCTCAATGACACAAGTTGAGAGTAATTGCAACATATATAAGCCTCACAGCGTCAATGACACAAGTTGAGAGTAATCATTGCAACATATATAAGCCTCACAGCCTCAATGACACAAGCTGAGAGTAATCAGTGCAACATATATAAGCCTCACAACCTCAATGACACAAGTTGAGAGTAATCATTGCAACATATATAAGCCTCACAGCCTCAATGACACAAGTTGAGAGTAATCATTGCAACATATATAAGCCTCACAGCCTCAACGACACAAGTTGAGAGTAATCATTGCAACATATATAAGCCCCATAACGTCAATGACACAAGTTGAGAGTAATCATTGCAACATATATAAGCCTCACAGCCTCAATGAGACAAGTTGAGAGTAATCAGTGCAACATATATAAGCCTCACAGCCTCAATGACACAAGTTGAGAGTAATCATTGCAACATATATAAGCCTCACAGCCTCAATGACACAAGTTGAGAGTAATCAGTGCAACATGTATAAGCCTCACAGCCTCAACGACACAAGTTGAGAGTAATCAGTGCAACCTGTATAAGTCTGACAGCCTCAATGACACAAGTTGAGAGTAATCAGTGCAACATGTATAAGCCTCACAGCCTCAATGACACAAGTTGAGAGTAATCATTGCAACATGTATAAGCCTCACAGCCTCAATGACACAAGTTGAGAGTAATCATTGCAACATATTCGACACAAGTTGTACAAAACAAAAAATATACATCAACGGGTAACTTATTGCAAAATGAACTAATCACCCATCTAAATCAGCGGACATTTTAAAATTTTATTTATTTTAAAACCCCTTGAGCCCATATTTCTGGACCCATTTCTGTCACGGTGCAACAGAGGTCTACATCATTGATGCATTATTTTCACGTTAATAAATTCTAATGTTGTGTAGTGTATTTTCATGGGCTGGGTTTTTTGAGTTAAAGCTGATAAGTGAACTGATAAAAAAAATAGAAGTTTGTTTGCAAATATTGATTTTTCAAAAAAAAAAGTACTTATCTGCACGCAAACTATGAAGGGGAGGAAAAAAAAATCAACAAGTCCACTTGGAGAGGTCAACCACACAACACTACAGGTCAGAACAGGAAGTCCTAAAATAATAAATAGTAACTACCCGACTGGACAGCTGGAAATTAAAAAAATTCCGTTCACCGGACATATACACGACACAATTAAACAGAAACTAAATGAATACAAAATAAGAAATTAAAAACATAAAAAGCATAGGTTAATAAATTATTGAATTTTACAGGTGAGTACATGTGTGGGGTGTGGGAGGGGGGGTGGGGAGGGGCACAGCAGTGTTCTGCTTCAGGGTATCATTTTTTTAAAAATGAAAGAATCCCTGTGAAATCCTATGAGGGACAGAGCAAGTAATGTGTCTCTGAGCTTGACCCTTGACCTATATGACCCATAAAGTTCTTGACCCAGACCCATCATGACCCATGACCCATTGAATGTTGTTATTTTCAAGATGGCGGCCGTCGCCATAGAAACCATTTTGAAATTTAAAAAAAAAATCGCGCAACGACGGGGTTTTTTTTTTAGGGTCGGGCGGAGACTAAGGATGGGTCGTGGGTCAGGGAACATTGACCCATGACCCATGTGACCCATCCAATTTTGCGACCCATTTGACCCATTGACCCATGACTTGCTCTGATGAGGGATAATCGGGGTATATGAAGTTAAAAATTCATTCTTAGCACAAACAAAAAAATCTGCTAAGTGGTTCAGTGGCTAGCAAAGACATGGGCACAACAACTGACCGCATGCGGACCTACCACAGCAGGTCAACGGGAATTCCCTGTCCATGGTGCACCACTGAAGGCAAGGAAGAAGTTATAACAGTATTAGTTTTAGCTATATTGTAACGCATTTTCATTTCATCATTCAAAAAGTTGGATCTGCCGAACTTCAATTTAAAAAAAAAAAACATTTGCCTTCCATTCAATAATCGAGGACCGGCATTGGAGGGTGGGCTACTGGGACAAACTGCACCAGGTCTTGCGCCTGATATGGGGGACGCATAAAGATATCATAGTTACCTAAATGTCCCAAGGCTAAAAGTTTTTTTTTTAAGATCGTAGTTAAGAGTGTAAACCTAAAAAAGATACCATTTAAGGGACCGATAGCCTTAAAAAGGGAAAGCGCCGTTAGCGTTGTGATTAGGCACATAGCCCACACTTAGGGCATCTGAAACTTGCTCTAGGCCAAATATACGACTCCCCCCCCTCCGAGGGCACCGCTTAATGCTGACGCCGCCTCTGAATAAACTTATAATTACGCCTGTAAAGCTGTTTTTTGGTTGCGAAGAGACACACATCACAAACTATCATTTCACTGCAGGTGGCAATTCAAATAAAGTTTCAAATCAGACTGTCGCGCTCTATTATACACGTCTGTTATATTCTGGACTGTTTATCTGTGAGGTAGGGAGGGGTGGGGGTTGGGGCTATTTCATTGCTGTATATTGCTTTGCTCATTAAGGTAAACGAAGAGCGATCCTACATAGTTAAAAAAAAATGAAGATTTTTTTCTCTTGATATTTATCCATAAGCATGTGGTGCTCGTAGATATAGAAACTGGTAAACGGTTTTTAATTTTACATTGAAGTGGAGAAGATTTTAACCAATGGAAACCAATAGAAACCAAATGTGCCTCTTTAAAAGCCACGTGCGGCACTTTGATTGGTTGTTGTACGGCTCCCATTAAATATTTTCTGTTTATAATTTATTTAATACAATTATATAAAGAAAAATTTGCAAACTTGACTATGTTGTGGCTCTTTTTGATGGGATTTAAAAAAAAATGATATTAAAAGTCCGGAATGCTGCTCCCATGGCTATAAATATTTATGATACATGGCATTTAAATAAACAGGTGCTATAAAGAGTAGCGAGGTATGAATTCAGAAATTAATATATATATATATATATATATATATATATATATATATATATTTAGGAGGAAATGTCTAATTTTTAGTAAGCTTTTATTCATTTTTTCATCAGCTCATAGCGATTTCGTCCCAATAAATTATTTAGAGGAAACCCCAAGTAACCCATCCAATTGTTTAAACTATGTCATGTGCCGCCATTTCGGCCACTGGCTAAAGCAACAGCCCCGTAGTCAAGGGGGGCACTGGGGGGGCCGTGCCCCCCTCTAGGTGTGGAGTGCCCCCCCCGCTTAAAAAAGAAAAAGAGGAAAAAATAAAGAAAAAATAACTAAAATGAGAAAAACTGCCCCCTTGCTGGGTATTGGTGCCCCCCCCCCTGCTTACTTTGACCTGGCTACGGGTCTGTAACGCAACTCGTGCATACCATTAAAGACCAGTAAATGTGAGAAAATTATATTATCAACTATCAATATATGTATAGGCCTATATATATATATATATATATATATATATATATATATATTGAACCCACCCCTGTTGACAATCTATAGAGTATCCTAAATACAAAATATGCCCCGCGGGGTGGGGGGGGGTGGGGAGAACAGGCACAAAATTTTATGTTCAGAATTAAGAAAGAGATTGATAACTGGGACGAAAAGACGGGAGGGGTGGGGGGGGGGGTATTAATGGAATGAATCTAATTGGTTGCGTGTGGCCAATTAGTGGATTTCAAAAGATGTTACCTTGTTTTATGAAAGGTGCAGTAAACTGTCACTTAACACACACACACACACATACACACAAACACGTTAACACAGACATATAAAAATACACTAACACACACACACTTACTTTGCGTACACATATCACAAGAAAACCAACTGCTTTCATTGGCAGCGTTATAAATTGAGTGTTGTTTTTTTTTTTCACCTAGAGGCTACTTGTTGCTATGGCGATAGCAGGGCGGTATCTTTACTTATCCTACAAGATCTGTCACATCGTTGTTTTATTTACGTTGTATTGTTATTCTTCTTACAAGCTGCGAACTCTCTAAAGAGACTGTAGTTTACCTAAATATCCTTCTGACATTCCAGATGTCATTTTAAGACTTATTTAAGAGACAATCTGACATGGATGCCACCCGCAAATCATGGATCTCCCCCCCCCGACAATCTCCATCGCACTCGCTTACCAATTGTTAAGTTATTTTATAGAAGATACTGTATATAACAAGGCCCCAAAGGCAGACCGGACCCCTGATACGTGTTCAGTTTCTGTAGCCCGATAACATGGGGGGTCCCTTTTGTTTGACAAACTGGGGCTTCATGGGGCTTCATAGGGCTTTATAGTGTTAAATGCACGTTTAGGTATACTGCTAGTTTCATGTCCCTCAGTCCAGTGGTATGTTTACAGTACATGCCATGTGATGTCCAGTGGTATGTTTACACTACATGCCATGTGATGTCCAGTGGTATGTTTACACTACATGCCATGTGATGTCCAGTGGTATGTTTACACTACATGCCATGTGATTCCAGTGGTATGTTTACACTACATGCCATGTGATGTCCAGTGGTATGTTTACACTACATGCCATGTGATGTCCAGTGGTATGTTTACACTACATGCCATGTGATGTCCAGTGGTATGTTTACACTACATGCCATGTGATGTCCAGTGGTATGTTTACACTACATGCCATGTGGTGTCCAGTGGTATGTTTACACTACATACCATGTGATGTACTCGACGTATGTCCAGGTGCTAATCATACTTTTCCTGTAATGGCCAAAGCCAAGGCCGACCTGTAAAATAGGCAAAGTAGGTACCGTATCTGGGGACCACGGACCCCCCTGAATGATACCGGGGACCCCTGTGGGTCCGTACGAACCACTTTGGGAAACCACTGATTTAAATAAACATTAGAGCGACAGCTAAGCATTTCAATGAAGTAGCCTACCATCATCTCGAGATCTATGTCGAGTGTTTCCTGAATGGTCATTTGAATAAAAATAAAATGTGCCCTCAAGGACAGAAGAAGAAATTTTAAATAGACATGCCCCCCCCCCCCCAATACTAAAAACCTTAATGAGTATAGTAGTTCAGAAAATAGTGTAAATATGTGAATGACTGAATATAAGAACATTAGTTTGAAATATATATATATATATATATATATATATATATATATATGATATAAATGATATTTTTCTAAAACATTATCCTCTATATGTGTTGGGTTACTAAGAAAGCCACATAGAAGGCTAAAATATAAGGGGTCAATTTTTCGTACCCTCCCCCCCCCACCCTGATGGATCGACCAGAACCCTTATTAACAGCAAGCGTCAGAATCTGCTTTTCTTTGACCCCACTCTAACCTGCAGTTAGGTACCTAACAATAGTGACTGGGACTAATGCCAATCATGGACGTTCATAATAAGAACACTAGGCAACCATCCGAGAGCACACACCCACCCCAACCCCTCTTCCATCGCCCACGGGACCATTCTATCACGGGACTAATTCTACTACAGATTAGTAGGTACTTTTGTGATGAAATGAATTTTTATTTCTCCTCATTTCATAAATGCACAACGTATTCAAAGTATCTTTTACTGGTACATCATTTACTCGTCATAAAAGTGAAAAATTAAATATATTGCAGAGAACCTGTATTTAGTTGTCTAAAATAGATTTGCTTTTTTTTTTATATGAAACATTTTTACAGCTGGCGAAAACTATAAGCTGCAGGCTTAGCGAAAATATACCTTTAAATTACATTTAGACACAAATATTTTGACATGCCTGCCAGCTTGTATTTTGGTAAGCCATATTAGTTTGTTTTTTTTTAAACTGATAACAACACGAAAGGATGAGATGATTATATAAACCACTAATGGGGCAGCTTGAGTAATGCCATTCTTTTATCTATATCATAGCCCGTTGACAATTGTGAACATGGAGGCACATCGGGACTCATATTTTGGTGATATAGTCGAACCCCCGTGCTTCATCTTGATATCCGGCTTGCTCTTGAAGCGCTATCCGGCCTTCCATTGAAGATAAAAATCTTCCCTTTCCCTAAATGGGAAAACTTATTGGTTTTTTGTAGTGCCCCTTCTTGCATCCCCCAACCATAAACGGAGGTGGGAGGGCCACAGAAGCACCACAGAAGACAAGACCTGGAAAATGCCATTGTTTCGTATCGAACCCGGTAGCCTCAGGTTGACAATCGAGCGCTTTATAATACGACCATTCGTCTCCTACAAGAGGCACTCCTTTTGGTGTGTGTGAAGTCCCTGTAAGGATGAGATGAAATCTCTTAGATCCTGTAAACCACTAATGGGACGGTTTTTATGGTGCCTTCCTTTCATCCCCACCATAGCCGATATTGCAATGGCCATGGAGGCACCACGGGAGATATAGCGGGGACTTAAGCCATGACCTCTCCGGAGATCGAACCAGGTATAATCAGGTCGACAGTCGAGCGTAAACAGGTGTATAAATGGCATCCTTAAATAATTCCTGCTTATGTCTGATATGTTTGTTTGGAGTATCAATCAATCCATCCATCAATCATTATGGAAAGCCACACTCACCAATATTTTATTTCATTATATTTGGTTGTTGAATTGTCAATAGATAAGCAGTGGCGTAGCCAGCTTAACTCGCGCCTGGGGGTCAGGGTACTTTTTTTTTTAGCGCCACCACCATTAAAAAAACTATATCTCTATACTTATAAGACGCATTTGTTGTCTGTCTGTGTGTCTGTTCCCTTATAACTCAAGATCCAGACAAACAAATAACGTGAAATTTGTTACACATACACATAATTACACAGGGAAGGTTATAGGACAGGTTTCGTTTCATCTCGATGGGTAGTTTAATTGTAATTAATTTTTTTTTATTTTAGTATTTTACTATATTAAAGTAATCTCGACGGCGCCATAAATAAAATTCCTCTGTGACGTCATTTCCCGATGATCGAATAGAACTTGCGCGCTGGTGCTGTATTGTGCCTTTGTGATGCAAAGAATTGTTGATGTTTTTTCATGCTCTCTGATTTGTACTGTTTGAGGAAGGTAAAGGAATGAAGAAGGATTTTAGAAGAAGTGTGAAGCCATAATAATAAGTATATATATATATATATATATATATATATATATATATATATATATATATATAGAGAGAGAGAGAGAGAGAGAGAGAGAAGGAGAGAGGGGGAGGGAGAGAGAGATAAAGAGAGAGAGATAAAGAGAGAGAGAGGGGGCAGGGGGGAGAGAGAGGGAGGGAGGGGGGGGGGGGTGAAGGGGGGGGGGGGAGAAAAGGAGGGGGAGAGGGAGCAGGAGGAGAGGGAGAGAGAAAGGGAGGGAGGGAGAGAGGGGGTAGGGAGGGAGAGAGAGGGGAGGGAGGGAGAGAGAGGGTGGGAGAGAGGGAGGGAGAGAGATAAAGAGTGAGGGGGGCAGGGAGGGAGAGAAAGGGAATGAGGGAGGGAGGAAGGGGGAGGGGGAGGGAGAGAGAGAGGTGGATAGGGGAGGGAGGGAGAAAGGAGGGAGAGAGGGGTTAGGGAGGGAGAGAGAGGGGAGGGAAGGAGAGAGGGAGAGGATGGGAGAAATGGGAGGAAGAGATAAAGAGAAAGAGGGGGCAGGGAGGGAGAGAGAGGGAAGGAGGAGGGAGGAGGATGGACGAGGGGAGAGAAGGAGGGGGAGAGAGGGAGATGGGAGAGGGACGGAGAGAGATGGGAGAGAGAGAGGGAGAAGGAGGGAGGTAGAAAGGGAGGGAGGGAAAGGGAGAGAGAGAGGAAGGGAGAGAGGGGGTAGGGAGAAAACTGAAGGTAAACAGAAAACCTTATTTTAAACCAGGGCAAAGCCGGGTACTTGCAACTAGTTATATATATATAAAATATACCATTTGGCACCCCCTTTGTGAGTAGCGCCCGGGACATGATGACCTCCCCCCTGCGCCCCCCCTCACTACGCCATTGTAGATAACAGTCTTTTTATACTTATCATAAACAAAAGTAAACGCTTCTTCTTTTCATCCTCTACATACCACAGATAGTCTTTACCAACGACCAGTCAGTTAAATGAACTGAAATATTTGGCACAAAAAAAAATTACGAACAATTTAACCTCCTTATTAATTTTGTGTGAGTGTACTTTTGTTTTTATTATTTATTATTACTTATTTTCGTTGCTTGTTTTCTTTCATAACTGTAGTTTGAAAATAGCCACACCCAGTTCCATTGGATAACATCGTGCTTGCTTATTCATGACCTGCAAACATCTAATAAATGAGCCATTGTTGTTGTTTTTTTTTTTAACTTTATTTTAAAAAAAAATGATTTTAACATGAGGAATGAATAGCAAATCTCAGGTAAGACTGAGTTGAAATCCAACCGGAAAAGACATAGCACATACGTCAATTTTATTTTTAATATATATTACAAATTGAGTTTATAAAATTGAACATTATAATCAGTATATGAAAGTAGGGTTAGGAAGGGAAAATGGATGGAAGGAAAGGAAGGAAGGGGGGAAGGTGGGAAGGAAGGAGGAAAAAAATCGGAAAAAGGGGGTAAGGGGGGGGGGGTTGGGGTTGAATAAAAAAGGGGGGAAGACGGGGGGGGGGGGAGGGGAAGGGGTGGGGGTGGTGGGGGGGGGGGTTTTTGGGGGAAAAAAGGGGGGGGGGGGGGTGGTGGTGGTTTTAGAAGAAGGGGGGAAGAAGAGAAAAAAAAAAAGGAAGGGGAAAATAAAATTTGAAAAAACAAGACGGTTATTGAAACTCAACTCGCACTCAAACAGACGTACACGTTTATTAAGAAGAATAGTTGTTTTTTGTACTAAGAGGAGTTAATTCGTAATAAATTTGTAATAAATGTGTATATCTTCTGAAGTCTCTGTTAGAATTATATGTTCATCTCTTACATCTTATAAACCAATATTTGTAATAACCCAATCCAATTTCTTGCAGACAACTCTAACAGATTAAAGAATTGAGAGCGTTAATGGTTTAATAATTGATTTAAAAAGCGACGGGATGTCAATCAGTCAGTCAGTCAATCAGTCAGTCAGTCAATCAGTCAGTCAGACAGTCAGTCAGTCAAAATGTCGGTCAGCTGGTCGGCCAGTTTGTCATTAGGCTGGTAGTCAATCGCTCCATCTATGAGCCATTTTTTTTTTCAAGTAGTCGGTAATGGAGTCGGTAAGCCAGTCAGTCGGTCAGTAGGTCAATCGTTCCATCAGTCAATAGATTAGTCAGTCAGTCATCCAACCGGTCAGTTGGTCAGTCGGTCAGTTGATCAGTCGGTTAGTTAATCAGTCGGTCAGTTGATCAGTCGATCAGTTCATGAGTCAGTTGGTCGATCCGTAGACAATCCTGTCTGTTTCATAAACAATTGAAGGTTTAAACTGTGTGCCTAGACGCTCTAACCCTAACCCTAATAAACATTAAGTCTAATCAATGAATGTGCAAAAGGAATAAATGGAATAAATTATACTGCTGTGCTACAATCAGTTACAAATACCTCAGTTAAAAGTATTTCGACTTAAGTAATTATATTTTTTTTTTAAAAAAGCAATTAACTTATTTTGTCTAAACAAACAAACCATTTTTTTTCCAACTTTCTAAGTTACCTGATATTTATTTTTGCTCGATCAACAAACGTTTTGGTGCAAATATTTCGCATTTTACTTTTTTTTAAAAGTTGTATGTAGCACGCTCAATGAAAATTACAAGATGTGTTATGTTTTATGTTGGTTTCTTTTGTGCTGTTTTTCTAAAGGTGTATTTATAGGTATCGGAAAAAACAGAAGAAAAAAAGATGAAAACATGTGGATAAAATGAGTTTTTATTCAAAAGTACAATGAAACTTTATTTTTTAGAATAGATAATGGCTACCAGTGCCATCCAGGGAGCAATAGGGATGGTGGGGTGGAGGGTGGTGGAGGGGAGAGGGGTAAATGCACCTTTCGTAGGTGAGTCTTCTTTGAACCTCAGACTTTAGACCGACATTATGACCAATATACACCTCTTGGTATTCAATTGTGTAAGTGTGTGGGGGTTGGGTGGGGGGGGGGGGGAGGGGGGCGTGGAATAGGTTGTTATTTTCTGTGCCAGTGACGTAAAAGATCTTGTTGTGCATGGAGGGGGAAGGAGACCTGCAAACATCTATATGAACTCACCTGCCCCCACCCCCACCCCCTCCCTCCACACACAAGACTGCAATGAAGGTTGGTAGGTCGTTTTTTTTTCCACTCCCCCCCTACCCACCCACCGCCACCCCCAAACTACACAATCTCTACCTGCAGAATTCGTCTTTAACCCCTTTCTTGCCCCCCCTCCCCCTCCCGCTCCCCTTTCAGTCCTTTGAACCACCGGGTTATCTGTGCAGACTTTTCCCCCCGACTCTGGTGCCCTTTTTGAAAAAAAAAAAAAGGTGAGCGGTCGTCATGGAAGTCATTATGCTCACAGGAGCAACACACAGGTAAATATATATTCTGTTATGGTCTTTATTTTATTTTTGGTTCAACATAACAAAAAAATTTCTTACTTCGTCTTAATGTTTGAACTCTATCTGCATTAAAGCTGTGGCAGCTGATAGCATACAATATCGACTTTTTAAAAAAAAAATGTAACATTTAAAATAAAATATTAGTTTAACACGAATCGTGGTTGTAGACACACATACACACACACACACTTATACACACATACACCAACTTACAAGCAGGCACACTTATCGAGATATTTTATTCGGGAGGAAAATAATCTAACTGCGCACATATTGTAGATATCAATAATCAAAATAAAATAACAAGTATTGACCGATGGAACAATTTGACCAAAATCTTAGTAAAAACCACAAGTGGCTTGAAAAATAGTACTATTAGACTCACACGCACATGCGCACACAGTAATCAGCACACAAACACACACACACACACACACACACACACACATACACATCTTTTTTTTTAAATATAATTTCTGTCGCACGCTCGTTTTATTTTTCAAACTGGGAGCTACTACTGGGAGTAATGTCTACAACACGTGTTGTTATTGTTAGGTATTTCTAATAACACGTGTTGTTATTGTTTGTCATTTACATAACATCAGAAGGTGATGTTGGTTATTTCTATAACAAATATTTCCTTATTGTTTGCCTGTAGCACCTGTTGCTGTTTATCACGATTTCATAAGTAAATTATGTAACCATTTTATAATGTGTTTTTTTTTTGTTCACTTGAGTAGAGACCATCATTATCAAATCCATTGGTGACCTAAAAAAGACTGTTTAAAGCTGTTTGTAAAGGGCATGCCACTCGCTGGAATAGTGCCCGAATCTGGAGTAGTCTAGCCTGGACCAGTCACGAAAGCTCGTTGGCTGCAGGACATCATGACAGTCTCCAACAGATGCAAGACAAGACAGGTTCAACCCACTGCGCTATATAGTTAAATTAAATATAGAACTCAGTGGGTTAATCTCATTTCGTCTCGATAACATGAGCTATGCGCTAATCCCAATTCTCCAGTTGTTATTATTTTATAATAACTTTTGTTCACTAAGTCTTGATAATGTTGAACTTTTTAAAAGTAATTTTTTACTTACACAGGAAAATAAAAACGGAACGTGGCTTTCAGTGACCTCATGCTTGACCAGAACCGATCTTTTCTTTTATGAATCTCACCTATAACGTGACCTGTGAAAAACGTGTACTGTATATTAGACCAGAACTGCCGAGAGGGAGGGGGGCAGGGGGCATATGCCCAGGGGCCCGGCGAGTTTTAGTGAATTCCTTAGCCCATTTAACAATATATATATATATATATATATATATAGAGAGAGAGAGAGAGAGAGAGAGGGAGGGAGAGAGAGAGAGAGAGAGAGAGAGAGATTCTTAGGAATCGTAAATAAATTTAAGAGCTTAGATTTTTTAGAGCATTTTCGAAAAAAAATGCTCTATTGTCCCCGTTTTGTCTGTCTGTCTGTCCGTCCGTCATCACCCTAGATCTCAACAACCATAAGTCCTAGACTCATGATGTATATATCATTTTGTAGGTCTTGGCCTGCCAAGAAATGACTTTTTTCCATTTCGCGATCTGACCTCTCAGGGCCGTAAAAGGGGCCGTTTTTTTTACTATATAAGCTATATTAATAATGGACCGCCCTATATCTCAGCAACTATAAGTCCTAGACCCATGATGTATATATCATTTTGTAGGTCTTGGCCTGCCAAGTGTACATCAAAAGTCCATTTCGCGATAGGACCTCTGAGGGCCGGGCTTCAGGGCTCCTAAGGGGCTTATATATTATATATACACCTTGTACATTCAATAACCCATTCATTTGGTGCGAAATACTGCAGCACGTAGTTTCACCAAGATTTATTAAGAAACTCATCAAATGAAATAGTAAACTTGTGTTCTGAGTTTAATTGAAAGTATCAGAGCTATGCAACAATTGACGGAGTTTTCGGACGATTAAATGACTACAATTTCGAATGTTTTCACTTATGAGTCCTATTTCAGTAACCACAAACCACTTGTAGTTAGATTTAAGAGAAAATAATTTTTTTTTTCAAATATAAAGAAACGTCTTTATAATATTTTTTTTACAGATATATGCATTACACAATTGAATTTATAAACATTTCCAAAATTTACAAATATTTACTGAAAGCTAACAAACGTACTGATACATAACATGAAAATGCGCTAACACGTCCTGTGTCCAGAATGGAACAGGCTTAATTGCTTGTTTTTAAGTAACGAACCATGTTTACAGTAAAGGCCTAACAGAAAGAAAGGATTTCCAATCGCATTTCTCTTCCTATTAAAAAAAAAGGTCACCATTAATGTCTTTAATGTGTACTTTCAATATAATAAAGGAATGCTTTTTTTTATTTAAATTTGATAATAAAAGTTTTCGCAGGCGGAGCCCGTAAAAGTCTTGTGACCTCATCAGCTGCCTAGGTCGCCTATCTATTAGAAAGGGACTGACTGTGAATACGTCATGTTCATTATCGCCTGCGTGTGTGTATATGTGTGTGTGTGCAGCGACTAGTCCGGCATTCAGCAACTGTTATTTCTGCCTTTTGGGCTTCTAAGTCATATGGAGATACACATATCATTCTCCTACAGAGACTACCTGCACGATATATTCAGTGGCGTAGTTAGGGTTACTGCGGGTTAGGGTCCCAAATTAGGAAGGGGGCACTGAAAGAGCGTTGTTAATTTTTGTATGCCCTTTTCAGATTGAGAGGAAAGCGCCCAAATTGTAACTCGCACAGGGCGCTACAATAGCTAGCTGTGGCTCTGGATATATATGGTGTCAGTGGCGCAACTAGGGGGGGGGGCATTGGGGCATTTGCCCCCCCCCCCCTCGAAATAAAAAAAAATAAAAGATTAGACTAAAATTGGTTTAAATAATATACAAATATATAAATAATGTGATTTTTTAATACAAGTGATTTTTTGCCCCCCCCCCCGAAAGTTTGGTCTAGTTGCGCCTCTGTATGGTGTGCCACTCTGAGTAATTGTCTATATCTTATCTTTATTTATTATTCTTGTATAGGGTGTTGTTCACTTTTCTAAAACTAAAAATTTAACTGATCAGAATTATCGATAAAAAAAAACACATTTCTTTCCTAGCTCTACCGCTTCCACCATATCTCGTGACATTTTAAAAAAGCCACACGGCGCCAGGCAAGTTTTCTCAAACCAAACCGGCATTGAACCCATCGAATAAATACACACAAAAAAAAATAACAACCTTTCCAGACATGGCTCTGACGTAATGATATGCCGAAGGAATGCAACGAGCCTTGTGTGTGTGTGTGTGTGTTAGTGCGCATGCTCGGTTTTTGCGTTGGTTCTTGTCCCTCTATAAACTGTTGTCCGTTGTAAAGGATACTGTTGTTAAATACACACAAGAGCTTTGAAATAGACGCCAGTGTTTTTTTTTTTCTTTTTTGCTCAGTTTTTCTTTCTTGTTGATCTGGTTTAGTTTTAACAATCTATTCCTTCTGTTTTAAATTCATTATGTACATATTATGGATAATCGGCATCCGTCCGTCTCGAGAGACGATGGTGTAGCTAAATTGAGTCTACAAGCACCGCCGGGAAGGGCTGTGCAGTCCGACTCGGGAGTTGCAATCCCTGCCGCACTTGTCGCACTTGAATGTGGATGGTTGTTGTGGCTGTTATTGTAGCTTCTTCCGCCTTGATCTTTTCAGGGCAGCATTCTCTTGTCGCTCAGCCTCTGCTCGCGATGAACCCTGCCGGACAGCGAGCCTCCAGGACTGGCGGTCGGCTGCTTGACTCTCCCAGGAGTTGGGGTCAATGGAGCACTGCTTCATATCCTTTTTGCAGGTGTCTTTGAAGCACATTTTAGGGCGCCCTGTTTTCCTCTGGCCGGTAACTGGCTATTATGGATAGGGCTGTGTTTTAAGGCTTGTTTACAGACGCCCCGGGCAGGAACTTCTTTTTAGGGGCCCTGAGGACAATTAACTTGTCGATGCCAATACAGCATCAGGTTTCACTGAAAATACTGCAAAATAGTACTCCCTGTGAGGTCTCTCTATCTCTATTATCCGCAAACTGGGACTTAGTTACCTAGATCCCCATGGAATCTAACTTCACTGAGTTCCTCGTCATTAATTTATACAGGCCACTGGCCAGCAACTGGCAGCAAGCCACCCACCCGACTGGTCCACCATTTAATAGGAACTAGCTCTGGAAGGAGGCAGTCGATGGGAAGGGTAGTAGGCGGTTGTCTACCAAGCCTATCCCTAAGAATATTTCTGTTCATGAGGAAGTCGAGTTCATTTCTTATTAGGGCATATTCAAATCAAGTTTCGAAGAACTTGTATTGTTTGTATTATTTTAAAAATATTTTTTTTCTGACATCTACACAAGAATTGTTTTAAATAGAAACTAAATTTTGAATGCTTCAACGACGTAAGGCTTCGATGTTTCTCTGACATCAATTTTTTATGTTTCCCTGACATACAGTTCTTGGTGATTCACTGACATCAAGTTTTGATGTTTCCCTGACATACAGTTCTTGGTGCTTCACTGACATCAGGTTTTGATGTTTCACTGACATACCGTTTTGATGTTTCCCTGACATCAAGTTTTGATGTTTCCCTGACATACAGTTCTTGGTGCTTCACTGACATCAAGTTTTGATGTTTCCCTGACATTTTTGATGTTTCACTGACATACCGTTTTGATGTTTCCCTGACATACAGTTCTTGGTGCTTCACTGACATCAGGTTTTGATGTTTCACTGACATCAAGATGTTTCACTGACATACCGTTTTGATGTTTCCCTGACATACAGTTTTTGGTGCTTCACTGACATCAAGTTTTGACGTTTCACTGACATACAGTTTTGACGTTTTTTTTTCTTGTAACCCCAGCACGCTAAGACTCTGTGCCTTATGTTTCTTACAACCTTTAAAACTCTTGCTCTGTAAAACAAAAACAAAAACCCAGTTTACCTCTGCTAGTAAACTGAACAGGAAATTTTTGTGTCTAAGTTTTTTTTTATGCTTTTTTTTTAAAAAACGATAATTATGTGGCTCCAATGATGAGACAGGTGTTATTTGTCTTTAATGAAGTTGTAAGAAGTAATTAGTTAGTCAGCCATGGCACCGCTCTCACTAGAAGTTTAACTTTGATCATGGTGTACGAACCCCCCCCCTCACACCCCCCATCCCCCCGCTACCACTTCTACGTTATGAGCTGTATTGTTGATTTTTATTGCATGTGCGTTAAATTGTTATCGAATTACTTGTTATTAAAGTTGTATGAACCAGCAAAAAGGAGTGTTTGTGTGTGTGTGTGGGGGCAGCATTGATAATCTCGTTAAGTCGTTCATAAACTCGAACAGACACACACGCGCACACATACACACACACACACAAACACACACAAACACACACAATATTTGATGAAGCTAGGCAAAGCGAGTGTAGAAATAAATATTCAGAATTTTAAACATAAAAAATGTTGTCGAGCATAGATCAGTTGAAATACGAATATCTCTCTCTCTCTCTCTCTGTCTGTCTCCCTCTGTCTCTCTATGTCTCTCTCTCTGTCTCTCTCTCTTTGTCTCTGCCTCTCTCTCTTTGTCTCTATCACTCTCAGTCTCTCTCTCTGGCTTTCGGTCTCACTCTTACTCTCTTTTCTCTGTCTCTCTCTTACTCTGTGTCTCTATCTCACTCTCTCTGTCTATCTCTCTCACACTCTCTCTCTCTCTGTCTCTCTCCCTCTCTCTGTCTCTCTCTCTCTCTCTGTGCCTCTTTCTCTCTCAAACTAAACTGGAAAAATCAGATTAAAAAAAACAAACATTTTGGTGTCCTGGAAAGGACAAATAGTGGCTCAACGGCAATGAGCTTGTCATCGGATCGGTGGAGGTGTTGGGTTCAAACACGGCCAATATTGAACTACTGTACCATACAGCTCAAGGTAGCCCTGGTTTCAAGTCCCAAATGACTCCAGCCGCCTACTGTATTCCGTGGTGATGTTCATTCCTGTCTTGTGTTGTTACCGGGAATTATGAAGATCTCTAAAAAAAAAATGTATGTATTATCGGTGTTGACAATTTCGCAATACGGTCGAGAGTTAACACTTATTTTATCTTTAAGGGGAGAGATCAAACGAAGGCATTAAACTCAATATTATATATTCCTGAAATCCAAAGTAATAGAGACCATCAGAGAAGCTAAACACGTAAATGCTAGGGTGCACCGAAGATTTTTTTAATAAAAGTTAGGCAGAGAAAACAAATTAAAAAAACATTTGTTGTTTAAAAAAAAAAGTTAACTTTATTTATTTATTTAGTTTATTTTGCAAAGACCTCTACTTTTTAGCGCTAACATTCCAGCGTTAAGTAATAATTTATATTTTATCTTTTCTTATTCCATTCCTATTTCTATCCCAAAAGGTGGTTACACTTAACTCCTAGAATTATATAATTTTTTTTTCCACGGCTACAATTTACCTCATCATCTTTGGGCCACAAATAGTTGAAGGTATTAATATATATACATATTTAATAATATTTACAGATGATATCACTTGTATCATGAGGGCTTATCAACAGAAGAAAGAAACTGGAAATATCTGTCTCACTCGAGATTATCCAATCTTATCACTTGGACGGGCTGTTGAAAGACACAGTTTAAAAACAAAACAAGAAAATACCCCCTTCTCCCCCTCCCAACCCCCCCTATTTTCCACGTTATCAGGAAATCATTCTCGAGACGATTCTTATTCTGGAATAAATGAGAGGGAGGGAAGGGAGAGAACTGGATGCGAGAAATGAGGTAATATTTGAAGAGGTCGGCTAGATAAAAGGTAAAGACTGGAGCCTGGCACCGAGCCTAGGTTCCCCCCTGTGTCTCATCCAGTGTACAGGTGAGAAGAAAGATTTCTGTAAAGACGGTGGTGCTAGAAAGTTTTGAACCAAAGTAGCGCAGGGCAAAAAAAGTAGCCTAACACAATATTTGCTTCTTAAACTTTGTACATTCTGTGCTCTGCATAATGAATATTTTTTTTTGCAGCGCATAGCCTTGAAAAGTAGCGAATTTGCGATAAGTAACGCAATCTGGTAACACTGAAGACATAGGCCAGACCGTCATGGAATTCGACGATACGTTTATTCGCAAAGCATTGCATTTATCCGAACTTCCTTCATACATCAGTTCATGAGCATAGATTTAACACTTAATGCACACCCGTCAAGCTGCCATGCTGCTGTTAAAAATCCGAACTTCCGATAAAACGGAATCTGATGCTAAAATAACGAAACAAAAACAAAGCACTATGTCTTGAGTTTCTTTGCTCGCGCGATGGGATAATCTGATCTGGAGCCGAAGGAAAGTCGTCCAGCACTAAGATGGGTACCTTTGTAGTCTTTTTTTTCACCTGGTTTAGCCTCCTCTCTCCCCCACCCTCATCCCCTTTACATTTTTTTTCTTTTTTGCTTTACATTAAATTACCTGGCCTAAGTTCAGTCATTGTGGATAATTCCGGAATATTGCAGCCATGGTAACAAGATATCACGTTTACATTTTATAAGCAGTAACTGTAGATTTCATTTAGAAACCCTTGTTTTTTTTTTGTGTTATGGAATAAATTGTCTGGACTAAGATCAGCTGTTTTTTTGGAAAATACTGGCCTATTGTTGCTATGGTAACTAGATGGATGCTACGTTGTTGTTTTTTTTTAGACAGTACATTTAGTTCTGATTGTAAATTCACCATAATCTTGTTTACAACTATCTGGAGTATATTTCAAATATACCTGAACTTTAATGCATTTATCATATGCACCTCTAGAAAAAATAACTCAAAACGCACAAATAACGAAATTTACAAAATGTAAGCAAAGGTAAACAGCATACATAAAAAAAAGTTATTTTAAAAATTGATACAATTTACGTAAAAAATAATATACATGGTCGTCATGAACCAAGGGGCATAAGTCCAATTGTAAAAGAAAAAAAAAAAAAATTGTGTGGACTTTGCAGCTGTCCACGTGACATTTGAATAGATATACAGGTCAGTATGAGGTCGGGATTAAATGAATGGTACACCAAGAAGCAACTAGGTCTCAGGTAAATTAATTGGTTTAAGCTTGCGACAAGTACTCATCAAAGAATCGAAATATAAATAATATATATGGGGGCACATAGAACTAAATATGTAGGCCCCAAATATGTACTAAATATGTGGTCCCCAAGTACTAAATATGTGGGCCCCAAGTATTAAATATGCGGGCCCCAAGTACTAAATATGTGGGCCCCAAGTATTATGTATAATATGAGGGCCCCAAGTATTTAGACGTTTTCTGGTAGAGGTAGACTGGTCAGTCGAAATGTGAATGTCGATCCTAAATGATAGTTGATGACGTAAGACTATTGACATAAAATCTTGTTTTTGGTGATAGAAACACGTCGTTGCTTCGTTTAATATAGCTCAATATTCAGCAGATGTGTTTAATTCTGTAAATATATGTCTGTGTTACTGGAGATCTGGTGTTTATTACATGGATGTTCTTGTGTAACAGTTATAGATAATGAAAGAGATAGAGCGAACGATAAATATTTGAATCAACATTATTTCTCTTTCTACTTTATTACCTGGAAGACCGAAACGTTACACTTAACACACACACACAAAAAAATATGCAAATCCACACCAACACAAAATATATTCAAATCAGTTTATCAAGTCTATAACCTTGACGCCACTGAAAAACAGTTATAACCGCACACACACAATCAAATATAAACACTCAAAACAAACAAAAAAATGCAACACATCTACAGCTCAAAACAAAATCTTTTTTTTTGTTATATAATTACTTGACAAAGTTCATGTTTTTATTTTTATTATTCTCAATGAAATACTCAGCAGAGCCAAACCTTTCAACTGTGGCAAGTTTATTTCTGTGATCAACTTCAATTGAAAGTGACTCACAGAACTTGTTACGTTTTAAATGCATGTGCATGATGCAGTGAACCGAGGTGTGAGATTAACCTTGGCTGGCCCGGTTACCTGCCTGGACGGGAAGTTCAACATGACATTGAAGGATGATGTGGGGGGGGGAGGGGGAGGGGGAAGGGGTATTTTATTAGCCAGTGTATGAAATTCAAATTTACCATCTGCATCCTCATCCCACCCCTAACCTCAATATCCTCCTTTATTTGTGTTTACATCTTTTTTTCTTCTTCTGATATTTGCAATCTGTCTATCCAGTATATATATCCCTCCCTCCTTCCTTCACTCCTCCCCATCTCTGTCTGTCTGTCTGTCTGTCTCTCTCTCTCTCTCTCTCTGCATCCGTTTACTGAAGGTACCAGGTATTTTGCTGGTTATTTGTTTTTATTTTCTTTACAAATTCACAATTTTAAAATATTTCTCACTCGTACAGAACAAGTTCTTATTACACTGCAGCACATGAAAATACAGAGCAACACATTATAAACAAAACACATCAAAACACAGTACAAAGCATATCGGTGAAACAAAGTGCAGACAACAACAAACACAATACATCTGCAACACATCACATAATAAAACACCACATCACGATGAACTAACTACGTCATTTCTCAACTTAACACACAATGCCTCTAATAGCATATCAACACTGAGCATGTATTGAAAACACATCCCGAACAAATTATTTAGTAATGTGATTTAAAGCATTAATTTCAATAAGTAATTTGTACATCTAGAGTGAAGAGTCTACAGACTAACATCTAATTTGCTTCAAGATTATATATAAAACAAACAAAAACAAGCAAAAACCTACCCATCTATGTCGGGGTACTTATTTTAATAAAAATTGCTCACTTGAAATCCATATTTTTTTTTAAAATTCACTTGTGATCCCTTTCAGCTAAATCTTGACAATGCTAATCATAGATATAAAGAACTAGATCAACCACACTTATCATTTAAGTCCTAAAACGGAAGTCGTTCATGGACATACTTCTTGGTCCACCGCCATTTTTTTTTTTTGGTGCTCATTTTACACTGACATACATAACTCACGTTGATAAAACAAAAAAAAATATTTTACGGCGAATTTTTTTTTTTATATCGATGATGCTAATTATACTTTTTTTTTTAGTTTTGAAAGAATAAAATCTCTAATGTTTTCGCACACTTCAACAATTTAATTAATTTGGTAAGTCCATATTAGACTAAAAAAAAAAGCTTTACTATTTTGTTCCCTTATGAACCGGAGCTATTCTTAGTTTTTATTTGACACGACGATTTCAATGTGTGATGTTTACTTAGGCAGTGTAGATGCTCGACTGTTGACCTGAGAGCCTTGAGCTCGAGACAAGTTTTCCAGGTCCTAGTTAAAGTTGTTTAAGTCCCACAAGTCCGCCCAGCTTTAAATGGTCTTTTAAGTTGGGGAAGGAAAAGGCGGCTGGGCGGTTGTGATAAATACTCAACCTCTTCACGTGCCGAGGTTATGGCAACAGGTGAACTGTACACTTCATCAATTGAGGACACACACATAGCACCAACCCACAGATTAGATGTACCAACCCGGTCCAACCCACAGATTAGATGTACCAACCGGGTCCAACCCACAGATTGATATTTTCAACCGGTCCAATCCACAGATTAGATGTACCAACCCGGCCCAACCCACAGATCAGATGTACCAACCTGGTCCAACCCACAGATTAGATGTACCAACCCGGTCCAACCCACAGATTAGATGTACCGACCTGGTCCAACCCACAGATTAGATGTACCGACCCGGTCCAACCCACAGATTAGATGTACCAACCCGGTCCAACCCACAGATTAGATGTACCAACCCAGCCACAGAAAGTGAAACTAATTAAAAACTTATTAAAATGGGGGTTAAAGCAACAACAAAAAAAATTTGGAATCATTCCAGAGTGTCCTGCCCTTGCCAGCTACAGTTTGTTTTAATTAGTTATTAGTTTTTCTTACAGACTTAAAAAACACTTGGTCGTTTATTCTTTTTTTTTTACCTTTTCACAGATCATGGCCAGTTGACTTTAACTAATCAGAAGAAATCTACCCATCAGCGCACAAACCCACTCAACAAAACAACCAACCACCCAACAACACACCAGCCTAGCAACACAATTTTTAGCCAACATACTCAGGCACCAGCACACCCACGCACCAACACACCTATCAACCAGCACCCACGCACCAACACACCTATCAACCAGACCACCCATCCACCAACACACCAGCCATTAACACAGCCATTCAACAACCACCCCACGCACCCCAACACCTATCAACCAGTACACCCATCCACCAACACACCTATCAACCAGCACACCCATCTACCAACACACCAGCCATTAGCACAGCCATTCAACAACACACCCACGCACCAACACACCTATCAACTAGCACACCCACGCACCAACACACCTATCAACCAGCACACCCATCCACCAACACGCAGCCATTAACGACAGCCATTCAACACGCTACACCCCCCTTCCCCCCCCCCCCCCCCACGCACCAACACACCTATCAACCAGCACACCCATCCACCAACACACCAAGCCATTAACACAGCCATTCAACAGAACACCCACGCATCAACACACATATCAACCAGCACACCCATCCACCAACACACCTATCAACCAGCACACCCATCCACCAACACACCCAGCCATTAACACAGCCATTCAACAGCACACCCACGCACCAACACACCTATCAACTAGCACACCCACACACCTACACACCTATCAACCAGCACACCCATCCACCAACACACCCAACTATTAACACAGCCATTTAACTGCACACCCACGCACCAACACACCTCACCGCCAAAACGACCAAGAGATCATCAGATAACCACAGATATAAACATAACCAAGAGAAGTCATCAGATAACCACAGATATAAACATAACCAAGAGATCATCAGATAACCACAGATATAAACATAACCAAGAGATCATCAGATAACTACAGATATCAACCTTGCCCCAACCAAGAGATCATCAGATAACCACAGATATAAACATAACCAAGGGATCATTAGATAACCACAGATATAAACATAACCTTGAGATGGAGTTTGAGTAACCACACACACCTAGACCATCCATCAAGAATATGTATTTGGTCCATTAATATGTAAAAAAGTTAACGTATTCTTATCCTATAAAGATAATGTTTCTACAAAAAAAGTAGTCTATTTATACATTTCTCTGAACAATCCCCCTCTCTCTCTCTTTCCAAGTGGGGAGGACTTTTCATAAATACAGTTTATTTGGGTATATACACTATTAGTATTGTCTTAGAGCCATAAGTAAAGACTTACCAGAAATGTTATGGGCATTTATGCCAGGGTACTAGAGAGGGCCCTCTTAGTAAAAGATTGAAAATGAATTAATGCTCAAAAGGGACCCCCTTTAGAAATATAAATTGGATACATGGAATATGGCATTATGATCAGTTGAGTAAGTGTTTTTTTTTTTATTATCCTACAGAGCGCAGGTCGATAAGTTGTTCAGACAGCTACTTTTCTGCAAGACACTCGATGATACTACATGACATGGGAGGGCGGGCTGAGAGATATTATTCAACTTAAAAAACTCAACAAGTGTTTACAATCTTAAGATGGCTATTTACACTTCCCCGAAAATCGTTTGAAGTGTTGGCTATATATAAATATTACTATATATATATATATATATATATATATATATATATATACAGTCGATTCCGCTTAATTGGGACACATCGGGACCGGGGCTTTTGTCCCAATTAGGCGGCTAGTCCCAATTAAACATACACATTTACTATTGGCTTCTTGGTTTGGTTTCTTTGAGATTTGTCCCAAATAAGCGGCTGTCCCAGCACGTAAGCTGTGTCCCAATTAAACTGAATCGACTGTATATATATATATATATATATATATATATATATATATATATATATATATACTAGTTGCAAGTACCCGGCTTTTGCCCGGGTTTACAGTAAAGTTTCTCTGTTTTTACCTTCCTGTTTTCTCCCTACCCCCTCTCTCCCCTTCCTCTCTCTCCCTCCCTCCCTTTCTCCCTCCCTCCTTCTCCCCTCTCTCTCCCTCCCTCTCTCTCCCATTTCTCTCCCTCCCACCCCCTCCCTCTGCCATCTCCCCCTCTCCCCCTCCTTCTCTCCCCCTCTGTCCATCCCCCTCCCTCCCTCCTTCTCTCCCCATTCCTCCTTCCCTCTCTCCCTCCCTTCTTTCTCCCTCCCTCCCTCTCCCTCCTCTTCCTCCCTCCCTCTTCCTCCCTCCCTCCATTCCCTCCCTACCCCCTCCCTCTTCATCTCTCTCTCCCTCCCTCTCTTCCACCCTCTCTCTCCCTCCCTCTCCCCCACCCTCTCTCTCCCTCCCTTCCCTCTCTCCCTCCCTACCCCCCTCTCCTCCCTCCCTACCCCCTCTCTCCCTCCCTTCCTTTCTCTTTCCTTCCCTCCCTTTCTCTCTCCCTCCCTCTCCCTTCTCCCCTCTCCCTCCTTCTCTCCCCCTGTCCATCCCCTCCCTCCCTCTCTCCCTCCCTCCCTCCCTCCTACCCTCCTTTCCTCTCTCTCCCCCCTGCCCCCTCTCTCTCTCTTTATCTCTCCCTCTCCTCCCTCCCTCCCTCCCCCTCTCTCTCTCTCTCCATATATATATATATATATATATATATATATATATATATACTTATTATTATGGCTTCACACTTCTTCTAAAATCCTTCTTCGTTCCTTTACCATCCTCAAACTGTACTAATCAGAAGAGCATGAAAAAACAACAACAATTCTTTGCATCACAAAGGCACAATACAGCACCAGCGCGCAAGTTCTATTAGATCATAAGGAAATGACGTCACAGAGGAATTTTATTTATGGCGCCGTCGAGATTACTTTAATATAGTAAAATACTAAAATAAAAAAAAATTAATTACAATTAAACTACCCATCTGAGTCGTGAAACTAAACCTGTCCTATAACCTTCCCCATGTAATTATGTGTATGTGTAACAAATTTCACGTCATCTGTTTTTCTGGATCTTGAGTTATAAGGGAACAGACAGACAGACAGACAGACAAAAAATGCGTCTTATAAGTATAGAGATATACTTCTTTTTTTAAACTTCAGCGCATGAGATGCATACTTCATGTAGAAGAATTAAACACATCACCGTAGAAACACCTTCACCAATCCACAAAAGGAAAAGATATTGCAGCGAGGAAGAGAAGGAGGAGGATGCACATTGAAAATTTTGGGTACACAGTTAAAGATGTGATACTTTGGCATAGATATGCAACATACATCCCATTTGTATTATCTTACCATATGAACACTGCAGAACATGGAAGGGTGGAGAACAGAGCTTCACGGAGCCGCCATATTTTTTTTCGGCTCCGGCTCCGGCTCCCACAAATTTGACGGCTCCGGCTCCCTATTAAGACAAAAATGTTTGTAATTGCTTCACGCTAACATCCCGCTGATAAAAAGTTATGCAAATTTCGCCGCGTTCATCCCCATAGTCAGGAACTTGAAAAATATACGCATTGTCCTTTGTCGGTTTTAGTAAAAACAAAGCATTTTAGTGCATCCAGAAACGTATCATTATTTTCGATCGAGGTTACACTAGTCGCCATTTTCATAAGTACTAAAAAGTTATTTCAATGATCAAATTAGCAAATAGTAAATTGATACATTATTTAAAATATTTTAAAGACTTCAGTATTTATATTTATTATTGATAAATTCGAATTGACTATTCGGTCCCGGGCAGGCCTGTAGCCAGGATTATTGCATTGGGGGGGGGGGGAGAATTTTTTTCGGCCGGGGAGGGGCGGGTGCCGAAGAACTGATTCTGGGGTACAGCGGCGGATCTAGACAACTTTGACGGGGGGGGGCAAAACTTTGACCCCGGGGGGCGGGGCGAAGCTGTTTTCATTGTTGAAAATTGGTCTTTGAACAAAAAAATATTTCGATGATTTAATGATGTATTACCTAAACTTGCGATAACCGGGGGGGGGGGTACTTGCCCCCCGGCCCCTCCCCCATAATTTTGCCCCCTGGTGGGGTAGAAGAAATGTTCGGCGGGGGGGGGGGGAGGCGAAGATGGAGGTGCGAAGCGCCGAAAGCTTGCGAACGGAGAGGAGGGGTTTTGGGAGGGGACCTCAGTGAGTCCCTTCCCCAAGAAATTTTTTGCAGTTCCATATCTGGAATGGTGCATTTTAGAACCGATTGTTTAGCTATTAATTAGAAATATATAATTTTAACTACGTTTCAGTAGTGCATGGCATGTTGCAGTTTTGTTATAAATAATTTAAATAGTAGAGAGTTTTAATGACAAAAATGTATTGAGGCTGAGCAATTTCTGATTCCTGTTATAAATATATTGACCTTTTGTTCTGCTACACAATTGTTACATAATAGATACCTGATTTATATCATTATACTGTTGGTTAAACGTACAACCCGGAAGAACGACAAAGATCACGAATATAGCTTAGCTATTTGTGTGATATTATCTGATAAAATATTGAAAACAAAGAACAGATCTATTAACAACAAATTGACCAGTCGCAATTATTCAATTTAAAATAAAATTATTTCTGCTAAAAAGTAAATTTGCAAATTAAATAACATCACTCAGAAATCACGGAGTTTGTACTTTATTATTTTATTATACATTTTAAGTGAAGTCAGAAGTCAATATTATTTTATTAACTTATTTAGTTGCTAGTTGTCCTCAGAAGATATCAATATATAAAACTATTACAAGGTTACGAACAGGCCCACCGACAGAAACAAATTTCGGGCCCTGGGCAGGGGTGACACGGGCCCCCGTGCTGATATTAATATTTTCAAAAGTTGATTGGCCAGCTCAGTCCGGGCCCCTAAAACAAAAAAATTGAACAAAATGATTGATGTTTTATAGCCGTTATTATTAAAATTTTGTCAAAAAGCTCAAATCATGCACCGGGGGGGGGGCTCAGGTCATGAACGGGGGGGGGTCAGCCCCCTAGCCCCTTCTGGCTACGGGCTGGACCCGGGTACCAACAAACTCCGATTTTTTTCGGACCCCATCCCAATAAAGTCTGATTGTTATTCGGACCCGTGGCAAATATGCACTTAGCTTAGCTATATCATAAACTTATTATTGTTTTTTTTTAAATTGTTTGAATTGGGTGATTTAATCGTTACTCGGTAGGCTCAGGTTTACCTAAGCTGACTTCTGTACATATTATTTTTTCGGGTTCCGTCTAATAAAGTTTAAATATAGCTAAGCTTAGTGCATATTTGGGCACGGGTCCGAATAACAATCGGACACCCCTTTATAGGGACCTAGGCTCGAACTAGCCTTTAGCCTTATAAATTTATCTGCTCCTCTCAGATATTCTGTTTATAATATAATTGTTAAAATACTGAAGGCTATCTTTTTGGTTTTAAGTCTTTTTACAAATTGTGGAGGAAACAATCAAACAAATTTGTAATAATTTAAAGCCAAACAAAAATTATTTGGGAGCCGTCGGAGCCGCCAGATTTTTTCGGCTCCGGCTCCGGGCTCCAGCTAAAAGTGGCGGCTCCCGACTCCTCGGCTCCGGCTCCAGTCTCCGGCTCCGCAAGCCTGGTGGAGAGTATAATTTGTCAAAGGAAGTGAAGAGGCGGGTTGGTGAACGGTAATACCCGTTGTACCAGCTTGAGGAAAAAAAAACAATTCAACAACAACCTGGTTGGCCTGGTTCAATTAAGCTCCTAATCTTTTTTTTCACCTTTAATCATTGCTGTGCACGGGATTAACCGGATGAGCAGGATGCACAAAAGTTCACTAATCTCAAACCCAACTGTTACATCGTGGAAGCTGTTGTCTGTTACGTATCACATGCTCGGCAAATTATCTGGTGTGGGCATTTCAAAGATAAACCGCTTTAATACCTGAAAGAGATTCGTGTCTTCAACAAGTGTTTGTGTTCTGCTGTGTACGACTTTTTAAAAACCAGTTCTTTTGTGGGAGGATTGCCTCCATTTTATCTTTTTAGACTCTTCTTCTTGTCGCGCGCGCGTACACACACACACACACACACACACCAAATCGTTAAGTCACTATATAGAAGATTTTTGTAAACAACAATACCCCGAAAGGTAAGGTTCCCCCATGGGCATCATCGCTCGGACTGCACTACATTTGCACGGACCATGGTCTTGGATGGCGTGGCAAGATTGGGAGGGTGTGGGTAGGGTTCGAGTCGCGTAATGTTACGCGTGTGGGTTATAGTAATTACGCGTAATTTACGGTACGTATTTTCCACGGAAAATTACGCGTAAATTACGGTAAATTAAAAATGCATATTTGACGGGTATTTTTAATTGTTTCTGTCGCAATTCGTTGTTTTAACAGTGGCGATTAATTAAGTACAGTGATTAGGAGTACCATCTACATCCAGCCACAAGCCTAACCGGAAGTATTCGTTTGGTAAAACAGCGTAAAACCGCACAGTATATTGTTTGTTTTAATCGTTTCAGTAAACATAATAAAATAAATATTTTCAATAAGGAAGCCAAAGTCTGGTTAAAAATAAAAGACAAAATCATAAAAATTTTCGATTAAGTACACAATGCCGCCATGAGCTGTATGGCGAAGCGGCCGCAAGCCAAACGGGAGGTTATAAAATAAAAAATCAAAAAAAGGTTTTTTTAAACATTATCTTTGAGTACCGTACCCAGGATTTTGTTTTGTGGGGGGCGGCTGTTCCAAGTTTTTAAAGGCAAATATTTGTCAATTTTTTATGAGTTACTATCAAAAAAATAACATTTTTTTTTGGGGTGGAGGAGGGGCTGCCGCGGCCCCCCCAGCCCCCCCTCCCCTCCCCACCCTGGGTATGGCCTTGATTATCTATATATGTTCCAAATGTCATGAAACGTATAGAAAACATTTTAATGTGTATAGTGCTTACGTGGATCGCGTCGGACGTATTACGCTGCGTATTGCACCCACGTCGCTGTAAATGGAAATGAGATTGCCTGACCAATTGGCAAAATCTGGCAGCAAAGAAATGCAGGTGATGTCCCTCTAAATGCAGAAGAAATGAAAGCTGTATAAATGAACAAATCCAACAAAAAAGGATGAATAATCACCCAGATCATGACAAAAACGACCCTATTATAATCTTCCCAGACAAAGCTTCAAAATATTATCTTCAGACCTCAGAATGCCGGGCTCTACAGGCTCAACAGGACTAAGACAACACATGTTCCAAAGGCTAGGCATGTGGAAACAGTGAGGACTGCCCATGTGGGATGTCTCCAGAGAATGCAGAACATGTTCTCCAAACATGTCCTTTACATGACACAGCTCGCAACAGGTTCTGGCCACAGATGACCTCTTTCAATCAAAAACTTTATGGGAGCGAGACGGACCTGGATGCCACCGTGCAGTTCATCATAACTATAGGCCTGGTCGTTTGAAATCCTCCATAATCATATATCGAGAACAAAGAAGAAGAAGCTGTATTTCGCTGCGGATTGCATCAGCGTTGATCGCGTGTGCCGTCTTTTGCTGAGTTCGGCACCCGCGGCGGCCGTATTTCGCGGCGCATTGCACCCATCCAGAGTCGACCGTATTAGAAGGTATTACTCAGCCAAAGATGGCCGCCGCTGATGCAGTCAGTACACGACGAAATACGTGGACGACGGGCAAATTAGTATGACCGGTAAATTACAAGTAAAAACCTTTGAAAACATTATTAAAAATACACCTACTAGCAATCAGTGAGCGTGAGCAACAAAAGGAACATAAATTTTCAAGTAATTGGGCATTAATGGTACGCGTAATTTTGGCGTAACTTACGCGTAAATTACGCGCGCCAATCTTACGCGTAATTTTCGAACCCTAGGTGTGGGTGGTGTGGGGGGAGCGGTCAACTATATGTTAAGGAGGGGGACATCTGCCGATGTTCACATTGCCAGACCAATGTCGTGGGGGGCCCATTGTTGATTTTCGCAAGAATTTTTTTTTAACCAATACATATACGAGATAGTGCGCTGTTTGAATTTGAATGAGATGGTGAGCTGTTCGGATTTGAAGGAGATGGTGCGCTGTTTGAATTTAAATGATATGGTGCGCTGTTTGAAGCTCCTATGATATACAACGGTTTGGGGAGGGCAGGGCGGGGGGGTGGGAATGTGCCCCCTGACAGCGACTGATGCTATTGTAGACTGTATCCCCCATCACGCCAGATATGATAATAAATCTAATAAAAAGAGAAAAATCTTAAGTTATCGATTTATATGTTTCTTGGGTGTTAGTTTGTGTGTATACAAGTGCGCTGTGGTTGTACAGTAGAATACACCTATGTTCCCTCTAAGGTGTGGTATGAAGTGAGCAAGAAATTTTGTCTCTGACCGACACTTTTGTTTGAGGCCAAAATTTGTGATCGATTTAAGCGATGTTGTCCGTCGGAGTGAGCGATCGTACGTGTAGTATGAGCGACGCTCTGAATACGTGTGAGCGATCGCTCACGCGCTCAGCTTAGAGGGAATATTGGAATACACTGGTTGGGGGGGGGGATATATTATGTGGGGGGGGGGGAGGGCTACAGTGGAAATGATCCATTGATTCTATTTTTCTTTTATCGAGACTTTGTTGCAGTGATTACATACTCTGCAAAACTACATAAACATCTTGTCCACCCGAGAGTCCCCCCACCTCCTCATTCTCCAACCTGTTTCTTGCCAGTAACTTCTTCAGTCTCACCATGCACATCCCCTATCCCCCCCCTCCCCCCGCCTTCAAGGTAACAGACGTTTGATCCACCACTCGACAATGCTTTATAGCAAAGCCACGCCTCCTTTATCTTTGAGCAAAGTATCCGCTCGGCTAGTATCTTTCACGTCATAGTATCCGCTAGTATCTTTCACGTCCTAGTACCCGCTAGTATCTTTCACGTCACAGTATCCCCTTGAATCCCCTAGCGTATTTCACGTCATAGTATTAAAATAGTAATTTTCACGTCATTTCTGGCAGCGCTACATTGACGATCGCCACAGACCCCCAGCCAACTCTAACCTATAAAAATTATATTACTTTCTGAATTCTCTGTAAGCTTATAATAACTTCTAAGGAACACGAACATACTATGGAATAAAAGCATACGAATTCCAAGGCGATGGGAAGTTAAGCTAAAGAACTCCACTAACTTTTCTGTTACTTAAACTGTGTTACTCTTTCTCTCAATACTATACATACCTAATAGGTTTCTTTTGTGTGTGTGGGTGGGGGGAGGGGGGGGTCAATTTTTTTTTCAGTCTTTGAGCCGTTTTTTTTTTTGATGGACAAAGAAACGATAGTCAAAAGCAGTGGGTGGCGAACCTATGGCACGCGTGCCACATTCGGCATGCAGAGCCTCATCAGTCGGCACGCGACTAAAATATCACTTCCTTTAATTTTTAATTGGAGTGTTGGCACTTTGCCATAAATAAGCAGTTTTTTTTTTTTGGTTTTATTTTAGGCATGCGGCCCCCAAAATTTTACTAAGTAGAGCAAACAAGCAGAGGGGGCCAGAGTAAACGGATGGGGTGGCCGCCCCCCCCCAGGTTCTCCCCCTCCCCCCGCACGCTACGGGCCTGCTACCACTGGTCAAAAGGGTCCCTCCGCATCCTTGCTAATTCCTATTCAACCTGATTCTTTTAGGCCTCCAACACCGTACCTTTGCCTTTGGCCCACAAACTATCCTTAAATGTCTTAGCCCATGGCCCCTAAGAACGGCCCTGTAAATTAACTTGTACTCTGCTTGTTTTTTGTTTTCTTATTTACTTACTTACTTACTCTGTGAAAATATTTGCGATGTACCATTTTATTCCCCCCCCCCCCCATTACTATGTGCAGTTTTTTGTGACTTGTGCTGCCTAATGTTTCTTTCACTTCATTCTCTACCACTCAAGATAGTTGTTTCTTTTTCCCCTTACCTATACATCTTACTCCTACCCAACCCACAACTCCCCAAGAAGGGGGAGGGCGTCCGACATTGTGAAAACAACTGTAGTTTTAATGAGAGAGAGAGAGAGAGTGAGAGAGAGAGAGAGAGAGAGATGGCTCCATATAAGGCATACTTCTCCTGTGCGCATGTGCAGAAAAGATTGCGGCAGGCGTCATGGCAGCGCTAAGCAATTCAGGTGTTCCAAGAAACCAAGTAGAACAAAACACACACACACGCACACGCACACACAAGGGGGGAAAATACCTAGTCTCCATGTCTAACAAACAGTTGTTGCCACCCCCTCCCCGGACAGCCCTTTCCCCAACCTAACAAACTGTTACGTCCTTCTACCCTGCCTGCCCCCATCCACCCTCCTCTCATCCTCCCTTCAATCTTTCACTCACCCTCCTACTCCAGCGCATCAAGTCTATAACTCTGCTAGGGGTTCTCTTTCCATCTTCTTGCGATAAATACCTTTTCACAGGTAAAAACTTGCTTTTAACGCTGAGCAAGCAGTGCTTACCTTGCTGAAGTTCCTTTTTTTTTTTGCATGTGTAATATTCTTCTTCTTTCCTTTATCATACATGTGTTTTCTCACTCTCCATCTTTCTCTCTTTCTCTCTCTCTCTCTCTCTCTCTAACTATTTCTCTATCTTTTTTTTTCCCTCGTCTTTAAAAAAAAGGACTCACGATGACGTCATCAGGTCTCCGCCATATTAGTTATTTTATCAAGAGAGTTGAATTCACAATGAGTGATTTTTTTTTAGAACCGTTTTATTTTTAAGAACCGTTAACATAATGCGTTGCCTCTCCCGTGTTAATTCACAAGTAATAAATACTATTGTTGTGGAACAAAAAAACAACAGCATATGAAGTGAACGTTCTCTGGAGATGATTCTGGTTTAGACAAAACGGTAATATAATTATTTTTAACAAGAAACATTCAAGAAATATTTGTGGCGCGCTTTATGTGTCAAAATTTGTAATGCGTTTTTTGTGGGCAGATAACTCAAGCCCGGGTGGTCCAATAAGGAGCATAACCTGGTAAAGACCGGCTATATCCGACAACAGTATTCTTATCAATATCTTCTTTTTTTTACCTGACGAAAAGCCTGACAACAAACACATTTCATAACCCCGTAAGTTCATCTGCTCTCTGGTACCAGAAGTTGCTAAACCTGTTATAGTCCCTAAACCTGTTATAGTCACTAGACCTGTTATAGTCCCTCGACCTGTTATAGCCCCTACATCTAAGATAATCTGATATATGGTACAAGAAGTAGATAAACCTGTTATAGTCCTTAAAAATCGCTCCTACTGAGTCCAACCACGCATAGGTTTCGCAGGGCGCTATAGGGACGTTCTGTTTTCATCCCCAGCTGTTCATCCCGTCGCAGACGAAGAACACAGCCTAGAGAATGATTGAACTTACATCATCAAAATGTATATATATATGTATGTATATATATATATATATATAAGTCACAATCTGGAATTTTTGGCAGACAAATGAATATGAAACTGTATGTGGGGAAGGAGAGAGAGAGTGAGACAGACATAGAGAGAGCGAGAGAGAGAGAGAGAGAGAGAGAGAGAGAGAGAGAGAGAGAGAGAGAGAGAGAGAGAGAGGAGAATATGTAAATCTGTATGTGGGTAAAAGCGTGCACATTTTTAAGAATTCTTCGTCGATAAAATATTCGGATTTTCAAAATCTGTGATTGAAATAAAAAAAACACGTTAAAAATTTTACAAATTTTTAGTATAGTACACCTGGAGTTGGTGGCTACACAGATTGAAATGAATAATTCTCTCCCAATAGTCCAGTCTCATCCCATACTAATGGTTAATCGTTTTCACCTGCCAGTGAATTTTCGGACTCGTTCTGAACTGAGGAAATAAAAGTTTAGTAGACTGACATTATTTCTACACAACTCCAGTATTATACGTTAGAACGTCGGTAGGATTAAAGCAAAAAGTTGTAACGTTGTGTGCACACTGCACAGTTTGGGAAAAAAGACTCATCTCCAGCTCTAAGGCAGTGTTACCCAAATTTTCAACATCTGAGTACCCCTGGGGGGGAAAAAAAAGCAGCTTGCATATTGTTTTTTTTTCGGTCATTGTTTCCCCTCATTCCATTGTTTCCCCTCATTTCATTGTTTCCCCTCATTCCATTGTTTCCCCTTATTTCATTGTTACCCCTCATTCCATTGTTTCCCCTTATTTCATTGTTTCCCCTCATTCCATTGTTTCCCCTCATTCCATTGTTTCCCCTTATTCCATTGTTTCCCTATTCCATTGTTTCCCCTTTTTTTGTTTCCCCTTATTTCATTGTTTCCCCTTATTTCAATGTTTCCCCTCATTCCATTGTTTCCCCTCATTTCATTGTTTCCCCTTATTCCATTGTTTCCCCTCATTCCATTGTTTCCCCTTATTCCATTGTTTCCCTATTCCATTGTTTCCCCCTATTCCATTTTTTCCCCTTTTTTTGTTTCCCCTTATTTCATTGTTTCCCCTTATTTCAATGTTTCCCCTCATTCCATTGTTTCCCCTCATTCCATTGTTTCCCCTCATTTCATTGTTTCCCCTTATTCCATTGTTTCCCCTTATTCCATTGTTTCCCTATTCCATTGTTTCCCCCTATTCCATTGTTTCCCCTTTTCTTTTTTTGTTTCCCCTTATTTCATTGTTTCCCCTTATTTCAATGTTTCCCCTCATTCCATTGTTTCCCCTCATTCCATTGTTTCCCCTCATTTCATTGTTTCCCCTTATTCCATTGTTTCCCCTTATTTCATTGTTTCCCCTTATTCCATTGTTTCCCCTTATTTCATTGTTTCTTCTTATTCCATTGTTTCCCCTTATTTCATTGTTTACCCGGTGTTCTCAGCCTGGTACAACACGTACCCCCCCCCCAGACAAACTCTTCTCGTACGACCAGGGGTACGCTTACCACTCTTAGGGAAGCACTGTTCTAAGGAGGTGAAGTTTTTTTTTTTTGTTATTGCCTACACACACACTGATATGGTTATTAACATATCGATTTTAAATGTGTTTGTAATTATAAACATACTTTGTTACTGTGTATTCACAGCCGTTCTAATGGATAGACAAACTGGACGGCAAAGTGAGCACATTTTTTTTTGTAACTTTCAATAAAACCTATAAGTTGGGTTGAGAGGGGGAGGGGGTAGGAGCAGGCCCGTAGCGTGTGGGGGGAGCCAGGGGGCCGGGGCCCCCTTGCGTTTTGTCTGGCCCCTCCTGCTTATTTGTTCTACTTAGTAAAATGTATTACTTGCCCCCCCCCCGCGCTATTGCCTGGCCCCTTCTGTAGAATTTTCACGCTACGGGGCTGGGGAAGAGTCAGGGGAGCCCATGTTCTAAAAGATGTAGGACCCACATTTTTTTTTAAAAGGTGGCCTTGACAGTGTTTATGCCTGGGCTCCCAAATGTACGTTTGTCCATTCCCCCCATCACCAAATGGAGAAAAAAATACCCACATTGGAATGGCCCTTCATGTTTGGCCATATGTGGACCATATTAAATAATTATCACAGTTTCTAGTGTTTTGTTTCTTGTCAAGATATTTTTTTCTGAGAATGACCTTAGAAGTCTGGGCAGCATGGCTGCAGCAAGTTTATTTTCAGGTATAAAAAGAGAAAAAAAAATGTTTTCAAATTCCACATTTTGATGCACGTGTTCTGCATAGTGGCTTCTTTTGACGTCATTGTGATTAGAAAATAAAAAAAAAAAAGGAATCAAATAACGAAAAAAAAAACGAAAATATAAAAAGTCTGACCAAAGTTCTGAACGCCCCGTGTCCCTATTGGCATTTGGACTACGTAACGGTATCGATGACGTCATGGCGTGCATGTTCTTTTTAGATCAGGCCTTCTGTGTGCGTGTATAAGTGGGCCTTAAGTCGGATTGGCTTGAAGAGTTAGGTGTAAAGTGTTAATTTTTTTTTTAATGTTGCTTTGTATCGAGTTGAAAAAAAAAATTATTAGATTTTGAGAGAACAGGTACAGAGCATGCGTGGAGGAAGGGAAAGCTCTAGGTGGCAGGGATGAGTGAAGCCGACATAGCTCTGGGGCCCACGACGGTTATAGGGGCCCCGCGATGCTCAGCGAAAATTTCAAAATCAAAATATTTAGTCATAGCTTAATTCACTTGCGCGTCTGAGAAGGCAAAGCACGACACCAGATCTAGCAAAATAGATAATTACGGCTTTGTAATTTAGACTTTTGCCAGTGGAAAATATCGGAAACCCCCCTTTCAATATCTGGGGCCCCAATATATTCAATTGTCTAAGGCTTCCAGATGTTTACGCATTTAGTGACCATCAAACATTCCTTTACATAGGGCCTTAAAAATTTCTTTACCAAGGAAGCCCTGACAACCGCAAGAACGGTCTAGGGAGGGTGTGTGTTTGTGTGCGTGTTTGTTTGCTGATTTAATAAGCAAAAACAAAATGGGTTTGGGGGTTTTCAATTTAAAACAACAAGGTTATAAAAAAAGTTAAAAGGGGTGTTTGCTTACCATGATTGTTTACAATGAAGCCTCGTACAATCAACAAACTAATCTCTCCAGGTGTATGATGATAGGGTCTACTGGAAGCGATATAATGTTTTTGAAACGTAGAAATATAAATGTTTTGCCCACCTGCGTTGATGTTGTTGGTGTGTAGCGTAAAGTGTAGTGAGGGTTGTGAAAAATGGCCCGTCTTACATATAACCACGCAGAGAAAAAGATAGAAAAACCTTTATAGATATAGATGTGGAAAAAAAAAATGGCACCATCCTACGCCCCCACCCTTTCGGCCAACGTTCAATAATTATATTAAATCTGATGCTATCGGGGTTTTGACATATTGTTGTTGTTATTAGGTTTGGTTGTTTTTGCATCAGGCCCCAAAGAATCTCTTAAAGTCTCTGTGTTCCCCCCTACCTAACCCCCTCTCCTAATTCCAGAAGACCCCCCCCCCTCCCAAAAAAAAAAATAGGGCGATGTGGTAACAAAGGTAAAACTAGTCAACACCTTCAATCCAACACCGATTTACTTTGTCAACCTGAAGCTATTAGAAAACTGTGTCTGTAAGTAGGTCAATATGTCAGGGAGACCCGACCCTCGGGGGGGGGGCCCTTTCGGGTAAAGTAGTCTGCCGAAAAAATGACTATTTTATATATGTGAAATGAGGGGAGGGGGGGTTCCTGTAGGTGGAGACAGGGGGCCCAAGATTAGACAGGCGGCAGCCATGAAGGTCATGACTAGGATGGAGGGGGGGGAATAGGAAAGTAAGCTACGGACATTGCCATCCAACCCCCCATTCCCCCTTCCTCCCAGTATCTACCAGCTAGTTCCAGTAGTCAGGGATATACTTCGTTTTGAATGAGATGCCATAGGAGTGCATGTCACCTGGACTTCTACGACAATGGCATAATACACATAGAAATGTGGACCACTCAGTTTATATACCAGATATAGAAATGGGACCCCTCAGTTTAGATACCACATATAGAAATAGGGACCCCTCAGTTTATATACCACATATAGAAATATGGACCCCTCAGTTTATATACCACACATAGAAATATGGACCCCTCAGTTTATATACCACATATAGAAATATGGACCCCTCAGTTTATATACCACACATAGAAATATGGACCCCTCAGTTTGTATACCACATATAGAAATAGGGACCCCTCAGTTTAGATACCACATATAGAAATAGGGACCCCTCAGTTTGTATACCACACATAGAAATATACCCCCCCTCCCCCAATGGTACCAATCCTAATTAAACTATGATCATTTAAAAAAAACAATTGTTCAATACTTTATTCTATGTTTTATTAGATTGGATCACATATTATATATATATATATAACAGTTATTATTATATATAACAGTTATTATTACACAAATGTGCCTGTTTTGTAACAAGCCTCGCAATATTGCAAAAGTGGTAAAAATGTAATGAGTACATGCACATTAAATATTACAGTGAACAAAATATATGGATTCAGTATGAATGATCAAATTAAAAAATATCAACTTGTAATGCCTGTTTATTTTGGAAAGTTGGACATAGCCGTTCATAAGTACACATCTAAAATATTACTTTGTTCATCATACAATTCACCATGCTAGAGAACTTTAATCGATGAACCGCTATTCAATAACACTAAATATAAAAAAAAAAAAAAAAAGATTTTCGCATTATTATTTGATAAATTAATAAAAAAAAGGTGAAAGATTTGGTACACAATGACAAATCTTGTTTTAGAAAACAAAAAAACACTAATCGAGATATAAAGATGACAACACACACACTCAATTTAAGTGAAGCGCTGTTAGCCTGGATTAAAACCTGCCAACACCAACGAATATTCTGAAGAAGGGTCCTTTCAATGAAATGAATAATGACAGACTTATCTGGCAAAGGGCAAAAAGATGGCACTGTTGAAAACTATTTAGTTCTACATGAATGCGAGTAGTGAACAGCAGTGTCTGAGTTGATGCAAGATACTTCTGGTGCGCCACTTCCCTAGATGTTCGTCTGGATAAGCCTAGCAAGCATTCAAGCAACTCACGTCAAGACACCACAAGTTAAACATATTACTGTAATCCTGTTAATTTCTCTGCTGATTCGTACATCCAGTTATCATCTTGTAATTTATTGGACCACTCCCTCAACTCTTTTAATCTCTGAAGATGAAGATCTGAATGAAGGAAAGAAAAAAAACATGATAAATAAAAAGTTCCAACTTTTTAAAAAAAAATAATGTTTGCAAAAAAAAAAAAAAAGAAAAAAATCTGACGTTTTTGTTTGAACACAAACCACAAAATATATGTTGAAGAAAGCACATCCTCTTAAAAGAGTCCTCTAACAATGCCCCCCCCCAGTTTTGTTAATTTTCTTTCTAACACCTAAATATTGATAGACATTAACGCAATAACACTATTTCCTGAGAATACCACCTACATGACATTGAATGGTTCACATCTTCCAAAGAAAACAAAAAAAACTGGTGTCTAAGTAAAGAAATTACAAAACATTTGAAACTTTACTTTGGCTTTGTATTTTAAAACAGAGTAATTTTATATTCAGTTAGAGAACAAACTTTGTTTTATTCCAAATGTATTCAACTTACAGCAGAAAAACAATAACACATGACTGCTTCAATAATACAGTGATAATAAAAAAAAATAAAAAAAAAAGGGAAACAACAAAAATTTTTTTTTAAAAAAAAGTTATGATAAAAATTATTCCAAGAAAATTTATTGAAAACAAATGGATTCTACTACTAACTACAGTGGGGGAAAACAGATGGTCTGGGGTAAAGTGCTGGACTGTCAACCAGGTGGTCACTGGTTCGATCTCCGGTCATGGTGAAAGTCTCCTGCTATATGTCCTGTGTTGGGCCATATCGGCAATAGTGGGGATGAAAGAAGGGCCCCATAAAAACTGCGTTAGTAAGAGATTTCATCTCATCCATATCATGACCTCACACATTATCTACAGTGAGGGGACAGATGATCATTTAAAAAAAATAAGAGACGGATGAAAATAGTTTTACAAGTGTGGATATTTATCAAAGAAAATGTATTGAAAACAAATGGATGCTTCTAATATGTACAGTAAGGGGGGATGGATGGGTTGTGTGGTTAAAGTGCTCAACTATTGACCTAAGGGTGCCCAGTTCGATTTCAGCTGAGAACCAAGGGAATTTTTTTTAGGTCATGGTGAAAGTTCCCTTCATGTCTTTCATGATGCCTCAATGGCTACTGCAAAATAGGCCTTGGTGGTTTATAGGTTATAACAGATAAACATCTTATCCTTACAGGGACTTCACAGATTATATACAGTAATCATATATTAAAAAAAAATAAGTCAAACTATGTCTTCAAGATACCTGATGCTATTTGTGGGACATTTCGTTAGCCAAACACAATCAACTAGGAATGAATCCCTAGATATGCAACCCACTAGGAACAAATTTGATAGCCTCACAGCACACAGGGGGGAAAAATTTGCCAGCCACACAATCCACTTGGAGAAAAAAATTTGCCAGCCACACAATCCACCTGAAGCAAATTAGCTTGTCAAACAATCCACTATGAGAGCAAATTAACTAGCCGCACAATCCACTGGTGAGTCATGTTAGTAGAGACTGGTAAGCTTTACCAGTTGTAAAGACCCACAAATGTCTAACCACTAATGTAGTGTAAGAATTTAATAACATAAGTAGTAGCAGCGGTTCTAAAAAAAAAATTGTATTAGAGCAAAAAGTTGATTTAGTTTTCATTGTGCAAATGATGGGTATATATTAAGAAAAATCTAAATTAGAGGTGCTTTCAAATATTTTTTTTTCAAAATGGAAATATCGAAATCTGAAAAAAACATCCGTTCACTTTAATAATCTGTTGAAATATGATCTCAGGTATAATAACAGTGACATCCACTACACTGGCTACAGTAAATTAAAAACCTCTGGAAATATTTTAGTATCAAGAAACCAGTGTACACTTTACAAACAAGTATTAAAAAAATGGGCTTTTTAGAGTGTCAATTAAGATGACCATGTAAGTTTGGATGTCAGATATGAATAGTTCCTGGCGACACTGACATCCAAGACTTATAAATGAGCGTGTAAATTAAGTATTTTAATACTAGCCAATACCCAATGGACCTACCTGGATCATCATGAGCCAAAATAAAAAAAAAAATACATAACATACAATAATGAAAGAAAAAACAAAAAGCAGGCATTAAAGGTGTATTATCACAGATACATAGGTCAGTTTTGTTGCCACCATGAATAAAACAGCATTAAAAAAAAATATATGAAAAAAAAATGTAAACATATTTACCTTTCTTAATAAAGAACAGGTTCATGTCTATATCTTGTTCCAGCTGAATTTTATAAATTAGTGACATGGAAGGAACAGACTCTGAGAACAATAAAATAAATGAGATGAACAATCATTCTCAACTACCATTATACATTTAAAATGTCTAATTTCAAAGTCCATTGGCGAATAATATGGTTGCAATGAACTCTTCTTTAAAAATATCTTCAAAGATCAATCAAATAAAAGTCAAAATTTCCATCACATAGAAGAAATTGAAGTATTTTAATAATAAAAGTATGTTCAAAGCAGCAATTATTATTGACAATGTTTCCTGCGCATGTACGATTCAGAGTGTGTCGCAAATTGGTGCTTGTGTCAAAAATAGGTGCACAAGACTGCTTCAGTTCCTGCAGTCAATGGCAATGTTACACAGATAGTATTAACTCTTAACTGTTGTTCATTTTCGACAATTTTTTTTAAGCTGATTTCAGGGTGTTTTGTAAAACTAGGCATTTTTCATTATGTTATAAGCTACCTAGTGAAGTTATACGTCGTTAAATTTAGAAATGAATAAGCTATTTAATGATATAAAACTTTTGATATAATAGAAATTTTTAATTTTGTAAAATTATAGTGTAAATGATTTTTTTAATTATTTTTTTTAACTAAAAATACAAATACATCACAAACAGTAAGAATAAAAAAAAAAGGTATGAAGAATTTAAACAAAATCTTTATTATTTACATAAACATTATTCATTTGTACAACACATAAATAAATTTGGACGTAAAATTATGATAATTTTTTTTTTATTCAACTTTAAATGATACTATAGAAATTGGGAAAAAAAATAAGGACTCATGCCTCTAGAGTGAAAAAAGACATAATTTTCACACAATGTTAGACAAGACAAAATTGATCATTAAAATTTCTATATTACTATTATAAGTGACAGGAAACACATTTAAATGACTAAAAAAATAAAGTTTTCCACCATTTATTTGTTTTTCTAAGGATATTATACTTATTTAAAAGTTGATCACTTTTGTCACCCCTTCCATATTAAAAAAATCACCAAATTTCACTTTTCCCAAGAAATCATGCTTAGTCACCAAACAGCCCGGCCTGAAATACGTGCGAAGCACTCCCTTTTTTGACATTATGTCAAAAAAGGGAGCTACAGCGACAAAAATTCCTAGTGCACTATGTCTTTTTTCAAAATAAAACTTGGAATATTTTACCAAGTACCACATTTTTACAAAAATAAAAAATCTATTTTTCTTTGCCACTGTATCCCAGGGTCGGCGTTGCACATATATAATAAAACATAAAAAAAAAAATGACCAAAAGTATAAATATAAAGAATTATAACGTCCAAAAAATTGTCGCTCACCGGTGGTCGAAAAGTCAATACTACGATGGTTGAGAGTTAAAGAGGTATGTGAAATAACTGAATAGTGGTAAGAATGAGCATGTGAAAGTCAACTTAGTGAACGTTGCATATTTGATCTGATACATGAAAAACGTTTGTATAAAAGATGTATTCTAAATTTATTTTTTATTTTTTTGTAATTCAAAACCGAGCTAAGGTAAAAACCGAGCAACATTTAGCTATTATGGCTATGTGTGCAAGTAAATATTTGGCTCCCCCCCTCGTGCCAACTTCCAAATTTGAAAAGTGCAAAGAAAGTTTTTTTAAAAGATCATTTTTGTTGTGATCTTTATAAGTTTAGCTCCCTTTGTGACTGCACAACCTGTTTACCCTTCCTGCATTATAACTTTGAATGAAAGCATTTTTTTTTTAGAAAAATGGCGATTTAATATTGAATTCTGCTGTGTACTTTGGCCAACAGATGTAAAGGTCTGTCAAGTGGATGGTGGTAAACAAGGGAAACTGTTCCACCAGCTTCACCAAACGATGTTGGGTTAAAATGAAATATATAAAATTTAGTACTTGATATCAAAGTGTAATTTCATGAAATTAAAAAACAAACATTTATTTGACTGGTGACTTCTTTCATTACGTCTAGGCTAATTCACAAATATATTTGCCTGCTTTAGTAGGCTTTTCAACTAGTAACTATATAATCTAAACAGTATGAGAATGTTGTGAGGCAGAAATAAAAAATGACAACCAGAAGGTCAAATGAAAAGGAATAAGTTCATAGGAAAAAATCTAAATCATTATACTGAACAATAGACATTAGTCTCAAGAGTCTGGACCGCAACCAGATAATCCTGGGCCCCTAATAAACTTTGATAACTGGGGCCCCTATGCTACCCTTACCACCGTAAAAAAGAAGCTCTGTCACAGCCAAATAAAGAAATAAATAAAATAAAGACAAATGCTCTGGTTGCCTTCCCTTTGTGACAACCTGCTTGAGTACAACTATAATACAATATGATCGTGTTATAATTAGAGCTACTGTTCGTTCAAAAAAAATTGATCGAAATTCAAACTAGTAAGTCATAATATCATAGCATAAAATTGGTATAATAAACAATTCAGATTAATTTACGAAAGAGGTATTATTAATTATAACAGATTTATTAAGCATCAGCACTAATGTCTATTGAATTAGTTATTGAGACCAATTTATTGACATGTATCAATCACGTCAAGTGATGAAAATTATTTTTTTTAATCAACAACAATGCCAAGCAAGTGCTTTTCTCGTACCATAGGTTCCGAGCTAAAGACGTATTTCAACCCCTCTCCCTGTCATATTTTGCTACACTTTGCCCCAAGTAAGTCTTGTTTACCCAACCCTCGACTACCATACCTACAGTAACCTACCCCCTTCACTTCCCATCCCAAAACAAAACACACACGTCATTTCTATCTTCATAAAATAATAGTATAGCCAGAAAGTACTTGGTCACTTATTATTAATGCGTTTTTTTATCCCTCCCTTTCCCACCCTCTGACACACTTAGAAGCTTCTCTCCCCACAAAGATGGCGTTACTTATAGCTTACCAAACCACCGTACCCCTCTGTCCCATTTTTCCAAATCATGGCACCTGTCAATCAAGCAGATGTTCACTAAATGCATCATTGAGGGTCATAATTAGAATTAAGAAAAGACAATCCTATTGTTTCAAGGTCATATTACTGCTATGATTTTATGAAAACGTGACAGTTTCTGTGTTCGGGGTATTTCTTTTTCGCTTTTTTCTTTTAATCTTGTCTGATCTAGTTATGGTTATAGAATTGGGTTATTTACTGATTACTGAAATGATAACATTTGGCTATAATTTAATGCATTTAGATGTTTGCGTTAAAAATGTAATCACACTTTTTTGACGCATTAATTACGCCTTAATTGCAGTTAATAAACGCCCTACATAAAATATTAAATTAAGCTCAGTGTCACAATAATTCTGAAAAATACAACCACTATCTCGTGTACAGTCTAGACCTTGATTGACAGGTGTCATATATATGAAACTATTAGTGCAGCTGTTGCAGACGTGACCAGCCTAATGCTGTATTATCAAAATGCGATTTAAAAAATTCCGCAAAAAATGATAATACAAAATGTCTAGCATCTCGTTATTTTGATCTAGTTATAACCTGGCTCACTATACACTTAGTTTTTGTTTACATTCAAGTTGACTTCAACAATACACTACAGCATATAATGTAAACTAGAGAATGAAACTTTTCTCTTTTTACATCGACCGGGAATAGAGCAGGAGGTTCGCTTGTCGAAGGGCTATAAAACAAAAACATCTTCATTTTTATTACAAGTGGGGATTTTGTAGACATACTGGGGGGGGGGGAAGGGTTAGGGTGTGTGTGCGGAATGCGACAGTGGGGTAAGAAGTGAATGGACCTTAACTTTAATTTGTTGAGTGAAATACTGTTATTTATCGATCTCTTGAACTTTCAGTATTTTGGTGAAATTAACGCATTTAGGTGTTGCGTTACAAATTTTAATCGCAAAAATTTTTTTAAGCGTTAATCGCAAATTAACGCAGTTTAATCAGCAGCCCTAGTTAAATTAAATGCAACAGGCCTAGGTTTCACTGATGAGTAAAGTAAAGGCTAAGGGCAGTAGAGATTAAGATTATTTTCTATATTACTTTGAGCAAAGCTTAAATAATAATAAAAATGACATTTAATTTATATCAAGACCTAAATGTAATGCCTATGGAGTTTCTCTCAATTACAAACACTTACAGTTACAACTTAAACAACACACATGTGACATGATTATCATTATCATGATTATGATAACAAACATAAACAGTGTTTAAAACAAAAGTGACAATGCTTAAATGATTTTTTTTTCATTTTCAGATTGCCAGCCAGCTAACGCAATGTCAATAAACTGTGATAATTAAGAAAAGTATTCATGATTCAAAGTGGTTTAAAATAGACTCAACTTTGAGTTCGACTGAGGACTATTCTAAGTCTTAGAATTACTTATTTACTGATTTGATTAGTTACCTGGTCCAGCTGCTGCTTTAGAACTCTCTGGTACGGGTGAAGGTGACTGAAAAAGTGCCTTTTTGAAGTTAATGTTTCCTATTATAGAATTGGCAGCCTCGTACCTTGCCATTTTAACAATAAAACAAAGTTTCTTCTATATTAAAAAAAAATCAAATCACAAAGAAAATACTGAGATTCTTAACACACAGCCTTTATCGTACTTTCATTTTCTGTAACTTCCGCTAGTAAAATAAAAAACTTAATTCTTTTAGGGGCTAGTCCGGCCAAGCAACATAGTTTTGATTGACTCAAACACCGTAAAAGCAATCATCTAAAATTCAAATAAATTAACATAGATTGATTTTAAAGTAAAGGATATAAAACAGCTGTTGATTTTTTTAAGTTAACGGCATTTATCTGTGATAGTAAAATTTACAAATGGTAAGAAAAACACCTTTTATAGTATTCCTTAGCACCAATCCTAAAAGAAAAGGCAAGGATATAAATGCAGTTTATTTCCAAGGCATACCTAATCCATACTTGCCGAATATTTCGCAATTATGAAAACACTGTAATAAATAGTATGAATAACTCAAAATAATTCACCAGTCACACTTTTAGACCACCATGTATGATCAATCATAAAATTCATAATCATATGTATGATATATTATATTTATCTGCATTTTACCAGACTTATGAATTAAATTATTAATTTACTATGACTGTATTGGAACAATTAAAATTGTATTCCAATACAGTCATAGATTAAATAGTGGCAGATTTTGATTAATGATATTGACTGTGACATGATCTTTGTATTTCAATTAACTGTAGTGTCTTTTCCCCAATCAACTATTGTTTTGCAACTGCATTTCTCAAAGGCAAAGGGGCAGAAAAGAAGGATATTGATATTAAAAACTGACTTTTAACCTCTTTTTTTTTTATCAGAGTATTCAAAGATCTTTAAAAATGGTAGGCTCTATCACTCAGAGTGATTTATTGTAATTTGTATGTATTTATGCTTAAAAGATAAGTGCTAAGATTAAGGAGATGAAATTAAAATTCTAATTCAGAAAGATTAGTTGACATCAGTTCTTTTTCTAAGCCATTTTTTTTTTAAATTTCATAATTTTGTGACCAGTTAAAAAAGAATAACTCCCCTGCATAGATTTACTTGTCAATACTCAGAGTTAAAAAAAAAACAGATTGTACCTACTTATTTTTGCTTATATTATATTTATGGATTTTTTTACAGGCTGTTGCTTAAAAGTAAACATCTAAAATTTGTGAAAGAATCCTATTATCATTCTAATACTTCTTATTGCTTCAATGAGCATTACATAATGGGCTATGAATCAGTCGGAACATGGCGACAGTTTCTTCACTGGGGTCCGATGATCGCTTTATCCATCATTTTCACCATCAGCTGGGTGGCCATTCGCTGTCATGTGATGTGGTGGCCTCCTCACTATAGCTTTGGCGCATTCTTTAATTTTATAAGCTTCATCTTCTGGGTGACTCTGACCTTGTATAACTATTTTGCAGCCTGCATTAAAGGACCAGGATTTGTACCCTTAAAATGGAGACCAGTAAGTTATATTTCAATTTCTTAAATAATTTTTTTCCATATTAGAAATCATCAAAGACTTTATCTTAACTTTGGCTCCTCCAAGGTGAAGATAATCTGAACAGTTCTCTACCTGGACGCTTTTGAAATTTATTTGATTTGGTCGGAAATTGGGAAAAGATGTCACTGGGAACCTAGCTGTCATAGTTCGCTCCTTGAATCTCTAACTGCAGCCCTGCCTTAACTCTAGATTATATAAATATTTTATGAACACATTCCCTCTTACACTTGTTGTGATTTGTACCATAAATGTTTACTATGCTGAACAGACTCACAACCAAAGAAAATAACCATATTTTATGGTATCGAAGTCTTCCTAGTTTTACCTAAATATCAGATAGTGAGACTAAATTGTCATAAACAAAGAAAATTGATTTTTCTATTTATATTGCTATTTTTGGGTGAAATTTGCACTTCTGAATTAAAAAAACAATACCTTATTATGAATGGTTAAATAAAATACTTCATTGCTAATTGCATTGTTTTTTCAAATCTGTCACTTTTTAAACTGAAAATATTGCTTTATAATTCTGGTAAGCTTAAAAACTTATTTGGGCCCCACATATTAAAAAAAACCTATTGTATAATTTTCAGTTTTCAGATATGAAATACATTTCTGTTTGATATATCTTTAATTTATTAATATGAAAATCTCTTTATTTGCATTCATTTTCCATTATGTAATCTGATTTTTGTTCTCTATATCTTTGCTAATTTTTTTAATCTATCAGAAAGACCCAGAACATGTCAGGTTCCTTCAGTTCTGCGAAATTTGTGAGGGCTACAAGACTCCCAGATCACATCACTGTAGAAAATGTGGAAGGTAATCATGTGACACCATCTCTTCTTTTTTATCTTTTTTGATCGTCATTCATTTTCCTCAATCTACAATCACTTTATAGAATCGGCTAAGTTCTTGTATTATAACTTAAAAAAAAAAATATTTATAAATAATCACAAAAATTCTCTCAACTAGAGTTTGTCACGAATGCTCAGCATTATTACCTGAAAAAATAATTTTTAAATGATGTGGTGAAACTGTCCTTAACAGAATATTGACATTACTAGGAATAAAAACCAATACACTTCCAGCCAAGAGACTTTTTTTTAAATTTTAAGTAACAGGATTGATGTGTTAAGGGATTGGAAAAAAATGCATAATACAGCAATTTTATAATGGAATTTTCCTGATTTATAGAGATGGGGGGCACTTAAAGTACGGATTGAAGATCTCAAAAGATCTGCCATATCGCTTACATTCACTAACACAAAATAATGTAAATCTAGCACTGAAATTAGACCCCTTCCTTGAATGAGAATAAGCTTGTTGCGCATTGTCATACTTATAGGCAATTACTGATCAAATGATATGATTATTTATTTTTTCTCTATCTTAATTACATCATCATCATTGCCCTTCACCCATGGCAGGGTATGGGCCACCAACAACAGATCTCCAGAGTCCTCTGTCCTTTACCATTTTCTCCAGCTGATTCCAGGTGTGTCCCATCTTTATGGTGTCTGCTTCCAGGTCTCGACACCAGGTGTTTCTTGGGCGGCCTCTCTTCCGTTTACCTTGGGGGTTCCACCTCAGTGCCTGCCTTGTGACACTGGCTGCTGGTTTGCGTAGGGTGTGTCCTATCCAGCCCCATCGCACCTTTCTGACCTTTTCTTCAGCTGAGAGTTGGGTCTTCATTACAAAGTGCAGATTATTGTGTTTTTAGCTTTATTGCTTTATTTCTTATTCTTTGATGGCATTTAAAAAATTCTAAACTCAACTATTTATGTTCTTCATTACTTTTGGTTTTGATTTATGTCCTTACTGTTTTCTTTTGTTGTTCAGGCTGTTCAACTCGTATTTTACATATTTCAGGATTAATTAACCAAAAAAATTCTTTCTTTTTCTAAATACATCGATATATACATGTATTAAGATGTTGTCTATCCATAGGGTGATCTGTATATGTAACCCGTTTTAAAATGTTGTTTCCAATATACAGGTGTGTAATGAAGATGGACCATCACTGCCCATGGATCAACACCTGCTGTGGTCATTTCAATCATGGCCATTTTTGCCTGTTCCTGTTTTTTGCACCTGTCGGCTGTTTTCATGCTCTCTTCATCCTCATCCCATCCATCTACAGAGCCTTGAACTTTGTAAGTTTTACAAGCTTCGTTTTGATACCATTTATAAAAAAAGTTACAGTAAAACATCTCATGTCATTTATATTATCTATGAACATTTTCACTTTGTTGGATCTGTTTGAAGTATTTTTACTATGAAAATCCCAAATGTTTCTCTTGTTGACCTCATGCGTGGTCACCACTGGCATAGCCTCTTCTAATATTCAGAGACTTGAGGACTTGATTTGATTATTTCACTAGCCCTAGTTTGCAAATCTAATATGATTTAAGTTCATCAGTTCAGTAAAGGTTTTTTTTTTTTTTTTTATTATTTTCTCTTCCTTAAAAAAAATAAATTTGGTCCCATTTTCAGCAGCACTATTATTACATGAACCCGAAGGAACCTGTAGTCTATCTGGGCGTAATTGGATTTGTCGTCACCATGTTTGCAGTGGGCTTAGCCATTGGTGTCATTGTTGCTGTGGGTATGCTGTTTTATATCCAGGTAACTTGTTTTTATGCCTTAGATAATTTTTAAGAATATCTTTCTATCAGACCAAAGTTTATTTCAAATTTTGTAGATACATGTATCTAAAGTAGACTTAATTGTCATTACATTTTCTGGCTTAGAATTATGCACTAAGTGCATAATTTTTTTTTGTGTAAACTGTAGATCACATTTTAACTTATTTTTTTCCCCTTTTGTGTTGCAGATCCGAAGTGTCTTGAAAAATGAAACTGGGATTGAGTCTTGGATTATAGATAAGGTTTGTCCTACATTTTTGTTTTTAAATACTTTTGGGCCTTCCTGTTTCCTAAAGTTTAACTGTTGAGTGGGTATAAATATAAATAATATATAGATCCTCTCTCCTGGGGAAGGGCCGCGCCCCCCCGGCCGCTCTGTGGGTGGGGGGGGGGGGGGAAGGTTTGCTCACCACACTGCCCAGGTAGACAAACTTATTCACATCAACGATTTTGGATCCTTGTAGTTGGATTGGATCTTGTCGCTTGTTGTTTATCCGTATGGTTTCTATCTTTTTGGTGTTGATGTTGAGCTCAACTTTGTCTGCTTCATCTGCGAGTCTATTCAGATAATATAAGGGTCTACATAATCTGTGTATATTTTTAGAAATAAGTCATGTTGATATATATAGAACAAACATCAAGTAAGTATCAGTCTTTCAGATTTCATTTTTAATTTTTTTGTCAGCTCTCTGTGCTAATGCACTTAAGTATTCCCTAGCAAAGTTATGTATGAGGCTGTAACTGGAGAGGACTTCCTGAAACCTCCTTAAGAATAAATTTGAACGACTAAATCATTTGTCTTATAGGACATACAATTAGTGGCTGCAACAGTCTGAAAATGCCTATCATGATTTAAGTGTCGCTTCTTTATTCTCATTAATTCATGTTTTTTTTACTTGCTTACTGATGGGCAACGTCAGGTTTATTTTACTTTTAGTACAATAAGTCTTTGTCCTAAGTCTCTTTAACGAAAAGAGTTTGCCGCTTAATGGGTTTATCTCTTTTTTTTTTTTCCAACTGAGGTAGTTGCAAAAAAAGATGCTGTCAGATTCCATTTATTTGAAATTATAACAGAAATAAAAAAATTAATAAATACTGCATTTGACTCCGATTTCATTCCTTTTAACATTGTTCATTTTTTTTATAAATAACATTAAAAAATAACTTTTGCAATCTTGTTTGGAAGAAAATCTGGAATGATCATTAAACAACAATTATCTCATTTTATTACAGACTAGCTGTACCCTGCAAAACCTTTGCATAGAGTTATATCCCCCTTAGGTTAGATTAGTAGGCTAGGTTATTTTTTTGGTTTCAGACAGATCTGATTTTTTCATGATTTATATTACTATTGTTTACGTTTGACGATTTTAAACTGGAATACTGTTGTATTAATTCTTTAATTTCGAGCTAACGCAGAACCCACACCGCTATTATTTATATAGATATTGTAGAAAAAAAAATTATTTATTAAAACAAAAAGGTTCTGAGATTTGAGATGATGCAATACAATCATATGCTGTTGTTGTTTAACTGACAGGCACTTGACAGAGACAGAGAAGAGGAAGAAGGAGAGTTTATTTATCCGTACAATTTAGGATGGAAAGAGAACTTAAAGCAAGTATTTACCTGGTCAGGCAGACCAAAATCCAGTGGGTTCAAGTGGGACGTACTTGAAGGCTGTGATCAATTTACCCTCACGGTAATTGGCCTGGAAAATATTTGTTATACTGAGCTATTTAGACGTTTCTATATACTGAACAGTTTGTATTGTGTATTTTTATCACTAATCCCTTGTGAAAATATGATTTGAAATTAATATGAAAATGCCATGTTATAATCTTAGTATTTTTTTTTTATCATTAAGCCATCATAATTTGTACCGTACTAAACGTAATCTTTTCATTTGTTTTTTCCCTACTCATTGCAGAAAGAACAAATTTTTCAAAAAAGAGAAAAAAGGGAGAGATCCTTAGAATTCATGGCTATAGAGAAATACAGTGGCTCAATGTTTCCAGTGTCTAAAGGTTGTATGGTGGGGTGCTGTATTCCGTGTACAGACGAGCCAAGGCTGCCAGTGGAAGTGGGAGATAAGGTGATGGTGACCAGATGGAAGAAGTAAGCCTTTTTATTTAGGATCATTTTCAACTTTTGTTTTTCAAATGATTGTCATGGCTACACCGTGATGTAAAAAAGTCAAAAAGTTAAAATTTTGATTTAACTTGTAGTCTGCTTCTTTAAGAATAGTAAAGTTCACTTGGCGCAGATGAGATGAAGTGTACAATTCATGTGTTTCTGTAGCCGTGACATATTATGTGTCTAGCACAACGCCCAGGTACCTTTTTTAAAGCTAAGCGGGGTTGGGGGGGACTTTAAACGAACTTTCACCATGACCTAGAGAAATACTTTTGGTTATCGCTTGGGATCAAACTCTGGACTCTCAGGTCTACAGTTGAGACCTTTATACAGCTCGTCTATCTGTTCCTCTTCTGATATGTAACTGTCAGTTTTAGTCCTAGTTCTGACACTTGTTGCTGTTTTCCTGAGAAATTTTTTTTTTCACTTTCTTAGATATTAAGTATATTCTATAGCGTGATCCCAGATGTCTCTGTGTGGATGTAAAGTTCCCTTAGCCCTAAAGGGCCATTGGAGCAGATGAAGTAACTACAACATATAAAGGGGATGTATAGTTAGCACAATTTCCACCCGCCTTTACTTCCCCAACTAAAGTCAGGTAACCCATTTAAAGCTGGGTGGACTTTGAGTGACTTGAAACCAGCTTTCATTAGGACCTGGAAAAATTATGCTAATTCTCACACAGGATCAAACTTGGGGCTCTCAGGTTGACAGTCAAGCACTCTACACTTTGTTCTTTGGGTTTTTAGAATACTCACCTCTCTTTTTTTTTTTGCATTGCATCATGTATTTAAACTTCAGCCTGCTGACCATTTTGTCCACACTTTCCAATGGCATACTGTGACTGACTGTTACAGGCTAACTCTGGTCCCTTTAACTTATTGACCCTTTTGCCCCAGTAGCTTATTTATCTTTTTTTTTTTTTTTAAATTTCTTAAAAGCTTCCTGAATTTTAGAATTTCTCACAATAAAATGACTGATTGTTAACATACATTGTTTTTTTTTTTTTTTTTTGACAGGCGTTGGTTGTATGGCAGCAAAGTCGTCACAGAATCATTTAATGGCAAAAACACTTGTGAGTACATTTAATCTTATATTGTTGATTTCATGACTTTATTATTGAAAAAATTATTTTTGTCGTAAAGGTAGCTCATTATAGATTTACATTTTCATTTATATTGAAATACAGAAGAAATGTTATAAAAATATTTTGTTTCAATGATTATAGCAGGGGTGGCCACAGATGAGTTTGATTTAGAGTTGCATTATTTGTTCATCAAGTTAAAAAAAAAAATTAAAAGAGCTGCACCATAGTTAATTTATCATGATTTTGTTATTAAAAAATAGTAAAAAAAAAAATAATATAAAAAAAAATTAGCTCATTAGGAGAGGCAGACTCAAACTTTTGGGATGTGCGATGCACTTAGGAACATGTATAGTTTTTACAACTCATCGGTAAAGAAAAAAAAAATGGATGAAAGAGAGAATAGTCACACCCACTTGGAATCAGCTTGCAATTCCACACTTGGAGTACCACTATTTTTAGCGATAATGGCCAAGTGTGTCTCTTCAGTATGTTTAGTAAAGTGTCAGTTGATTAAGTTTTTTTTTTTGTTTTATTTCATTTCTATTTTTGTCTTAATTTTGTAAATCTTAATATCTTGTGGTGCATAGTACTTCCTACTTTTTTTTAAAAAAAACCAGTGTGCACCACTCAAACATATTTTGATGTTTTAAAAAAAATATTTTTATTAATTTCTTTTTTGTCACTATTGAGCTAAACGAATGTTTTTTTATTTATTTCTCAGTTACTAAAAGACTCAGAGGCTGGTTCCCAAGAAAATGTGCAATAGAGTACGTGGATGACAATATGAATGATAAAAAAGAGTCATAATACAAAACAATATTTGTTATATTAACTTTTTAATTCCATAGCCTTGTGACATGTAGATTGCAATTTTTGCTTTTTTCTTTTCTTTTTTTTTTTAATTTTGACTTTTATATTAGCATTTAGTATTTATATTTTAAATATTTTTTTTTTTGTTTTGTTTTACTTAAATATTTACTGAAGAAAAAAATCTATTCAATTGCTTGCAGTGGGGTTGTTTTTTTTTTTATAATCAAAAAAAAAAAAAAGATGTTTTAATATAAATTTTCTCTCTTAAAATGTAGAATTTCTTAACACAGCTAAACTTCATATATATACATGGATGAAACTAAAATATTCCCACTTGAAAAAAATTAAAATTCTTAATGAATTTGTTTTCAGTGGTAAATAAATAACATTCTCTATTCCTTTAAACATTTCTTATAGACATGAGAGATCATAAAAACTATTACATAAACAATTATAGGATGTGTCAGAACAAAGAATATTTTTTATACTGATTTAAAACAGTAACACCTATTTATTTATTTTTTTTAAAAAAAAAAAGGTGAAATACAGCAGTTTATTTTTATATACACAATGTTTCTATACATTTCTATTCTAAGTGTTGATGTGATAACTAAGGGAAGGTGTTGAAGCCTACCATATATTGTTTACAATGTCACTTTTTTTTTTTTTAACCTCATGATCTGTTCATTGAAATTTTCAACTGCTGTTACTCTGTTAACGTTATCTCACTGAAACTAAAATGTCTTCTCCAAATTGATGTCATCTAAAAAAAAAAAATTTAATTTACCAATGGTTGAATTCAAATTTTTGCTTGCATGATTAAAAATGTCTTGAAACAGTATGATTTTATAAATCATCCAACAGAGCTAAAATTTAAAAAACCCTGTTTTATAGCTAAAATGATGAATTGAATAGCTAAAAAAAACATTGAAATAATTTATTTGCATCAACATGCTTAAATAACTGTTAAAGAATTGTTATTGTTTTTAGACAACTTGGACCTGTTTGTTGTTTTGTAATCAAATTAAAATTTACTTTTGTTTTTAAGGGCTTTTTCTTTTTGTTAACAGTACCGTGATTAGTCGTCAATTCTCTTTTGTTTTAAAAAAGTTTCATTAAAGTTGTCAATAAACTGTTCATTTAAAAATATGAGCCAAAATGCAGAATATAAGATAGTTATAAGTGCATCTACTTAAATAAAAAACAACCGAACTTAGTGTAGTTTAATTTACTGTGGCTTTTGCATATGGCAGGGATAAAAATTGAATTTATCTCCACAGTGATTAGTGCCTTACATAAAAGAAACAGCATAGGAAAACCCAACTTTTTTTGTTATTTACTTTTATCTCTCAGTTGCTGTCGACTTCTGTCAAATAATATATCACCTACATATATTTAAAATAAATGTATTTAAATGGTTGTTGGTAGTTCAAGCAATAACTCATTCAAACCATGAAAGCCTTTTATATTCAGCTTACACTTGACCATGTGAGCTAGTATGCTGTTCAACCTTTTTTTTTAATGAGAAGATAAGTATTGACATTTTTTAAGAGACACAAATTCAGAATCATTCGCAAAAATTATGCTGACAAATTTATTAATGTATTTTTTATTTGCTGTCTATTTTTTAATCTATGGTAATTTACTTAAAATTCATTAATATGAAGGACGTTTGTCAAAGTAATCAAAAGAACATTGAAAATGTTTTTATATGACTTGTATTTGTGCTTTATTTGTTTATATTTGACATATTTTATTGTAAGACTCACAATAATCACTTCACAGAATTTGAGTCTAATAAAGAGTTTCAGTAATGGACAACTTTTCAACCTTCTATCAGGGATGGGTTTTTTTTTCGAATCCGAAAAAATGGCTATTTCACTCAATAGAAGCATCATATGTCAAAATTCATTTTCATTGTTTATGACAATCTCACTCCAATACCCTTTAATAATTTAGGCAAATACAGAAAGTCTTATAAACATATACCATAAAATGTGGTTTTCTTTGTTTATAAAGAGAAAGACATTACTGTAATTGTTTTTTTTTTTTAATAATTTTCGGCTGTATTTATTAATTTTTTTGTTGCTAAAACGCCTGCTTAGATCAAATGCTTCTTTTTTCATTTCATGTACTAAGAACAAACAGGATTTTTGAAGTAATTAATGATGTCGTGTTTATTTTAAAATTATATGAAAATAAACTTATATTCTTTATAACATGTTTCTGTCACATTAATTTCCTGGCTGAATTTTTTTTAAGTAAAAATCTTATAATGACACATAAAAAAAGTCAATAAGGCCCATAGCAGATTACAGATTTTATTTATTTACATAACACAAAAATTATCAGACAGAATTGATATAAATATTATGTATTGCACAAAAATTTGGAATAATGTTCAAGGAATGACTTTTAAAAACAAATAAACAATATCAATTTGTTTACTACTTTAGAACAATCCATAGTTTATTTACTATTTTAGAACAATCCATAGTTTGTTTACTATTTTAGAACAATCCATAGTTTGTTTACTAATTTAGAACAATCCATAGTTTGTTTACTATTTTAGGACAATCCATAGTTTGTTTACTATTTTAGAACATTCCATAGTTTTACACTGTGAAAAAAAATGCAGGCTCATTATGTTGGTTATTTCATGACAAATAAACTTCAAAAAATAAAAAGTATATGGTACAAACAGATCCAGTATGTCTATGTTGAAGCTTCTGTAAAACAAAATATGCAAAAAAAAAAAAAATCAGCAAAGTATATAATGTTAACACCACAGGTGATAATGGGGGCCAAGGGACACAATTCTTCAACATTAATGCACTTTATTTAAATAAAAAATGGTAGTAGCTGATGCAGAAATGAACAAAGTGACAAAGAAATGTCTCAACCCAAGAGCCCCATCCTCTAATGCTGACATTATATTTTTCTGAATTTCACACATTGCTGGTAACTTATATTTGAATATAAATAGTATTTTATCAGATCAAAAGTCTTTCCAATTACATGTACCAACTTAAAATCTATCACAGAATAAATCACTAACTTGAGTCTGGTAATAAATAAGAAATGATAGAAGGCCCTTTAAGGAAAAAAAAATTTTTTTCAATGAAAAGTATTTACTAATGCACTTTTTTTTTGGGCCAATTGAAATGGTATATTTATAAAAAGAGTAAACATTAAAAATAACTTATTAACAAAGGGTTTAAATATGACAGAAGCTAATTTAAAAAACAGACGTTGCATTTTAATAGCTAAAAATATATAACATGCGAGAAAAAGGGAGCTGTTGCTAAATCTGACATTTCTTCTTTTATAAGATCACAGCCATGCTACTCTGTTAAAACTCATAATTCAAAAAGAAAAAAAAAATATTTCAGGCTACAGCATGGGCATTTTTCTAACCAGATTTACAATATTTTAATTAAGGTTGGCCATAAACAACAGCCGCTGAAATATATTGGTGCCTCATCATGTGGATAATATGGACTGGCAGTGCTCACAGAAATCTTGAAAATTTTTTGATGCACACCAAATTAAATCTGTGTAAATCCCTTCCACATTAATTTTTCATATTTCGTAACAATTACATTATTAGCAATACGGTGTATTTGTTTAAAAACTTTACTGTTTATTTTTAATGAAACTAAAAAAATCTATTTCTAATTAAGAAAAATGGGACAAAGCACGTAATCCATTTTGTAGATTAATGAGAAGAACGAAAATATAGGTTGTTGTTTTTTCACATAATGCCCATAAAACTGCTAATTAATATTACACTTAATAAATATCATTCGCTCAAAATACAAACACTTTCTTTTGACTTCCAAATAAACAACCATTATGTTCACAGAGATGAAATAACAGCACAAAATTAAACATCGAGGTCTATTGCAAACGTTTATAAAAAAAAAAGCATTAAAAATAAAGAAAGAATCTAGTCTCCTAAGAGGTCACCGGTCAGAACTCCGCCTTGAGCCCCAGTATGGTGTTGTCCAATCATTTCCTCATCATCTTCTTCCTCATCTTCTTCGTCGTCGCCACCGTCATTGAAGTTGTTGGCACTCTCGTAAGTAAACGTACCCCTGGACAGGTCCACCTCAATAGGAAACACAACGGCACTCTTCATGACATCATGGCAGTCTGTGTGATATTTGGCCATGGCAGTGACGAATTTCTGTAGTTGGAAAACGATGTCTTGTACTGAAAAATAAGGAAAGAAAAAAACAAAATTAAATAAATTAATATAAGACACTGTGTAAATATCACCCAGTTCATGTATTCTATAAATCTCAGAAGGATTCTAAAAAAAATAATGATTATTTTAAGCTATAAAAGCCCATAAAGAGAGAAGCGGACTTCACAAAGTCATCAGAGAAGAAACCTCCTTTGATTTTCCTGTATTATTCTATTACTAAGGAGTGTTTTCTTCATGCACAGCTTATCTGTCCTTCTCAAGAGGTTCTATCCAGGCCACTTCTTTAGTCTTATAAAGTTGATTACAACAGTATACATGGATTAGTTTCGTTATTAGTAATAATTATTTCATAGTTAAATTTTGATGCCATGGTTAGGTTTTAGAGGCCTAAGGTTTTTCCTCATGTAATTAAAAGGGTTTAAAACTGATGAAGTTACTGTACAACAATCTGTGATGTAGAAGTATACGTTCATACAGTATGTTAGCTGCACGTTTTTTTTAACTTGAATTTTAATACTTGGAGAAAAAAAAATGTTTGCCTCTTAAGTCAATGCATGTAATATTCCATAAATAAAAATATTATTTAATAGATGAATGAGTTAACAAGCCATTTTTTTTCCCCTTGAAAAAAAAAACAAAACAACAAAAGACTGTGCCATATTGCATAAGAAAATCTGGTAATTTTAAGTCTGAAAACTGTTTTATTATGAGACCAAGAAATACAAGCACAGTAAAAAGAAACGTTCTCACCATGTTTTTGATCGAGTAATTCCATTTTGACCAAGACGTCAGATCTCATTTTGGCAAACCTTGACCTTGCTTCCTGTCTACATCTTAAGACTAGTCTGCAAAGGTGAAAAATAAAAATAAAAACAAACAAAAACAACCTATTGAAAACAATTTAACTCACTAACAAAAAAAAAAACAAATAAAACATTTTATTCTCTTGAAAAAAAAAATTTGATCAGCTTAAAAAAAACAACTTTTAAAAGCATCAAGGACAAGTGATAAGATAAAATGTTATCATGGCGTATTAGGGGAAATTGTGCGGCTAGCAAAGACACATGCAAACTATGACCTACAGGCCAAGTACAGCCAGTTTTACCATTTGATATGGGCTGGGAATTTAATTTAAGCTAATTTTTATAATTGTAAGTGTTGAACAATCCATCTATCTGCTCTTGGTATTGCCCTTCTATTAAACTGAAGATCCCATTGTGGCGTAGTTACCCACCCTTAGACACTCAGAATTAGATATCAGAATTAAATTTAGAGCAGGTTCAACACAAGGATATCTTATGAATCATTAAAAAAAAGAATATTCTAGTTGAATGTGAAAAGTGCATTCCACTTAAAATTCTATAGGGTATGCACACGTTCAAATGTTTCTTTATTTCTATAAGCATCTGTGTAATATCTCGCTAATTTAGAGTTTGGACTTGAATTTTATTTCTTTTACGGTATAAATTGTGTTTCATCTAAACTAAAAGTTATGCCATTTCTAACGAGACAGTGTTATCATTTTCTTTTTTCTGCCTAGATAATAAATGAATTCAAATAATAGCCAAGCTTAATGGTAAGCAAGGACAATGGGCAAAAATAAAAGAATTTGCAGAAATTGTTAATATATCGCACACTCTTTCTGTCTATTTAATCGAATTGCCAAAAGAATCAGTTTCATGATTCCAACAGAGTACTTTAACAAATTAAAATATACAAATGATCTAAACAGCACATTTCTCAGTCCAGCTCACAAAATATATCACAGCCTGTTATTCAAAGATAAACACCTGTTGCTTGACCCAAATAGAAAAAAAAAATCAATAGCTGTGTAGACTGAGTCTCATTAGAGTCTTTGATGTGCATATGTTACACACATCATCAAGTTTATGACTAAAACAAAAGAAATTCTTTTTTTAATCAATAAACAAAATACATGTACCATACTGCCTTTATTAAAGCTGATTTTTTTGTTGCCAATTCGAAGTTATGCCTGTGCTTTTTTGAAGCATCTATTTCAGGTTACATGGTTGGTTTGAAAAAAAAAAAAAAAAAAGCTTTTGAGCTCGCATTTAAGGATATTCATAGAATTTGATGTAAACTTATAGTGCAACAGGCATGTCAAACCCTAGGCCCCCACTTTGCATCCACACGTGCGTGCAGCCCAGAATAATGATAACATAAGCTGGACTAAATGACCTGTAACTTTCTAGCTAAATGTTGCAGTTTATCATTAACTTTTTTTTTGTCAGCTAATAATTCGTTTCATATATAAACATCGCTTGCCGCTTAAACATTTGTATGCAGATTGTGGATTTATAAATACATGTAAAAGTAATCAAATATTAAGCAGTGATCTATTTTATAAGGAAAATGAAAGTACAATATTTTTATTGGTGGCATAAAAAAGGACCTAAACAATATTCAGACAACAAGCTTTACATCAGGTACACAAATTAAGATATTCTGGTTATCTGTGAGTTTATATAGACTGAAAAATTGTAACTCAGGACAAATTCACAGTAAGAGCACAAAAAAGACTTAGCTTGATTATATAATAATGAGCAATTCAAGTTCTGTACAACTTTACCTGTACTCGTAGTTTCCTGTCTCTACCCTGTAGAGGGGCTCCTGCAGTGCAGCGTAACTGTACTCTTCATCATCCATTTCTTTCACTTTCAAACAATATGACTGCAGAGATGAGAAAGAAAGAAACCTGAACTAAGCAAGGTAAATTTTGAACAAGTTTTACTGCTGCTTGTATATATTTATATTGTAACAAATAGCATGAGCCAAAATATCCCATTGGTGCCATTTTTAGATGCATATGGTAGCCTTTTACAACATTTACTGTAAGTAAGATTTTGGATATTTCGAATTTTAACGATGACAGCCTATTGGTTGAAAGAGTATTTCTGCACTGACATAAACTATTACAAATAGTCATCTGAAGATCACCACAGTCAATTTAAAAAAGAAAAAAATGTGATGTTCACCAATTTAAAAAATGCTGATATTCATTCTGATATACTTTATGCTTTTTAATTACACTTTCACATTCTTACCAAATATTCAAACTTGGCATCCAAATATTTCTTGACTGTCAGTCGTGTATCTGGCACAGCTTTGTGGAGGAAAGTGTTCAAATCGCTAATCATTGGCTTGACTGTCTTCAACATTTTGATGGCGAATTTCTCCATGTTGCGGTGAGCCTCACCAAACTGAGAGAAAGCTTCACTAGCTGCCGGCTGCGGCTCTCGCACTCCAATGTCACAAAACACTTCACCGAATGCTAAACAATGAAAAATTTTTTTAAAAAGTACAAATGTTGTGAAAAATGAACTACGGTTAAAAATGAAGAAAAAGAATTACATTTATCACAAAAAAATATACAATTCTTAAAATGAGTCTTTTTGAAACAAAGCAAACATTAAATGGATGAAAAAAAAAATGAAGGGCGGTAATAAACCTTTATGGGACTGTGATAGATCAAAAATGGCTTTTAATAATCTGCGGGTCTGGATGATCAGTCCACTGTACATTGTTGCCGTTCTTTCCATTTCTTCCAATTTTTTTAGCAAACCATCTGAAATTGATATTTTTTCGTTCAAAAAACCAAATAATGTATAAACCTTAACTGTTGGTAAAACAAGAAACCTATTATAGAAAATTATTTCAATTAAATGACTGCATATTTCAGTTGCTGTTTTTTTTTCTTAAAATAAGGCAGTTATATTTAATTTATTTTTAAATACACGGACATGAATTCTAAATGACGCAAAGTCCTTTTTAAAATTATTTTTTTTTTAGTAAGAATAAAATGTATTATTTTCATATTTAAAAACTATGCTTCCACTTCAAAAAAAAAGATCTTTTACATATTAATTGATCTAATAAAATCAAGTGATTTGGGTTGGGCGTTAAATGGCAAGTAAAGAATTAATACAACAGTATTCCAGTTTAAAATACAATCATGAAAAATCGGATCTGCCCGAAACCAAAAAATAACCTAGCCTACTTATCAAGACTAAGGTGATATAACTCTATGCAAAGGTTCTGCAGGGTACAGCTAGTAACAATGTAAAAAAGATAATATCTAATAAAACAAAAAAAGCGAAGGCTTACCATTGCACAAAATAGCTCTACTTAATCCTAAAGCGTCAGCTGTATTTGAGTTCATGTTCTCAACAACTCTGTGTTTCACTTTCTTCAGGACTAGGTTTACAAAGGGGAGGGAAGAATAGATACATAGGGAGATAATTTTCAGATTTGTATATAATGCATACACACTCATGTATAACTTCACAACATGATTATGAACACATGGACATATGAATACAACTACATAAATTATTTTATATATATACCACAACTAGGAAGTGTTGGCTAGAAATAAAGTAATAAATTTGGGTTTAGAATAGTTTGATTAAATAATAGAGTATTCTTCACAATTATTTATTTTTTTGCTCAATGATACTGGGTCCAAAGCCACATACAAATGTGAAAAAATGCTGCTTACTTATAGCCACATACAAATGTGAAGAAATGCTACTTACTTATAGCCACATACAAATGTGAAGAAATGCTACTTACTTATATCTAAAGTCTTTCCTTGTTTAGGGTCAGCATGAAGTTTGTTGTAATTAATAGTCACCTCCCCCTGAATTTAAAAAAAAAAGTAACTAAATCTCTAAACTTTTCATTCAACTTAGCTCTGTCAAGAAACATGGATGAAAATGTTTAACAATAAAGAAATGAAAAATATGAATACTGTAACTTGGAAATGAAAAGCAAAAAAAAAAAAGCACCTTTTAAACTTTTGACGGTTTGATTAAAACACATTGAACTGTTACTGATTATAAGGACTTATGACACTAGCAAACGTCACGCAAACATGTATACAAAATATGCACCAATACATTGAGATATACTCTGCATAAACACTTTTCAAAACTAAAAGTTTAAAATGCACATTTTTTTTTCTTTTCCGTACACTTCCATTACAGGACTATTTTACAAGTGAGGAAAAAAACATTTTTACTCACCTTGATAGCTTGAATCATTCTAGCAACTTCTACCTTGGTGCGACCTTTAACCGACTGCCCATTGACACCAACAATTTCATCCCCTGCAGCCATGGAGCCATCTTTAGCGGCTGGTGTGTTGTCAAAGACTTGGACTACATACAAGCACGGGCATAGTGGGGCGCCACCTCCTATACTGATTCCTATCAAGTTCTGGGCATCCTTTTTCAAAACTACATGTCCAGAAGTCACTGTCATGCCCCTGGTGACAAAAAAATTGCATTCACTTTTCATTTTTAAACAATGTATTACATTATACATGTACATGTATTAAATAAAGGTTGAAACTAAAAAGTTAAAGAACCAGCAATGGGGTAACCTGTTCCAAATGTGCTCATACCATATGTGTAATCAAGAAAAATGTGAGTCATTTTTGTTCCTTCTTTCAACAAATCCTATCTTAGCCTGACTTAATTTGCTAGATTGCAAACACTTCTTTAAAAATAAAAATAACCCCCCCAAAGAAAGATTTATATTATAAAAAGAGAATGCCAAAAATTAAATGTTCATTTTAATAAAAAAAAACAACCATCACATGAATGAGTTTTTTCCCAGTATCAAACCTATGTATAACCAAAGCACTTGGCTCCAAATACTCCAAGATTGAAAAAAAAAAATGAGTTTAAGCATTGGAATCTAACAAAATAGGTCAAGGCAAACATTGGAAAAAAGGTCTAGGTGCCAGAAGATGCCTCGACTCATTCTGCTGAGGTTTAAAAGTTGTGTTAATGTTACACATACAAATTTGTTTTTCTCTTCTATTATCAAAATGGACTTCGTATCTATTTAAAGTTCAATTACCCTTCAATTAATGGATTTGTATGAAGATAAGGATATGCAAAAAAAAAAAAGGAAAGAAAAATGTGTTGCTGTTTTCAAATTTTCAAAACCAAAAAAAAAAAATAAATCATCCAGTAACAATTATATAGCATCAGTTAAAGAAAAATAATCTCTGCAAAGTACAACTTACATATTGTCCTCCCACGGCATTGGCATATGTTTATTCTGGTCTGAATACATTTCATCCAGATCCATTGTGGATACTAAGGAGTAATCATGTCCGTCACTCATTAGTGATTGTTTTTATGTCCCCCACCCTTTCTCTTTTATAGTGTGCCTGTCTAATTATAACAAAGCACCTTGCCCCCGAAAAAATAAAAAAACTGGCCAACAAGAACACAGGCCACACTATTGTGAAAAAAATTCACCAAGGCGGTTGAGTTTCAGAAGCACACACACACATACACACACACGGCAAGTAAATGAGTGTGCAACATATGTTGACTATCAATTATACTCAGGCTTTAAAAAAAAAATATATAAAATGTTATGTCTTTCCCAGGTCTCACAGATATAACATTCAGATACTGTGGTAGATCTTAACTCCAACTATAAGAGAGCTAAAACAGGGTGACACAGTAGACAGGTGACATTTATTACAGTTTCATTATAATTTTATTCAGGCTCCGCTACTCTGAATTCACACACACACACACACAACACACCCCCCAACAGCTGTGGCAATTTCCTGTACTGTACTTATCTACTTAGCCAGTACACAGGAAATCTGTTGTTGTTGTTTTTTTTGTGTGGGTGTGTGCTTAAGAGAGGGATGTATAATAAATCAATATATATATTTAAATAGGTCATGTAATAAACACAATAAGTGTAGCCTGAGCCAGGTCAGTAATGTGTGCTGAGCGGCTACTTATGTCAACTGAACAGTGCACATGGTAGTGAAAAGGGGCCCCATTTACACCAGATGGATGAAACAAAGTTAGCTCACCAGCCATGCGCCTATGCCATGCTGCTTCCTACATGAGTGAGAACCTTCAATCTACTATTTTTAGCAATTATAGAAAAAAAAAATGGAAGAAAAGCATGGAAGAGACCTAACAATGGCTAATAATAATCATCACTACCAAATCCTAAGAGGAGGGAGAAAAGCCAGTGCATGTAGGGATATATAAATGTAAGTATTGACGATTTTCAGTAATTAGGCACAAGTTAAAAGAAAGACATAAATATCTACATCTTCATGATCCAATGACAATAAAAATTACAATAAAATATAAAATTTTCCTTTACTAAAAACTTTCCTTTTTTTTTTTTTGGCCACAGACCCACAGTAGTGTCTCTCATTTCAAGATTTATAATTCTGGCTAGTATAAAACTAATGGGACGGATGGCTGAGTGGTGTAGATACTCGACTGTCAACCTGAGAGTCCTGGGTTTGATCCTCGGTGAGCCCCGTGGAATTTTTCCAGGTGAAATTTGGTGCAAAGTCGTCCCACAAGACCACCCAGCTTTAAATGGGTACCTGACTTAAGTTGGGGAAGTAAAGGCGGCTGGGCGTTGTGCTAACAACACAACCCCCTTCATATGTCGAGGTTATAGAAACAGATGAATTCTACACTTCATCTGCCCCGATGGCCCTTTAGGGCTAAGGGAACTTTACTAGTATAAAACTGTCTAGTTTTAAGTAAAAATTTATTTTCCTCCTTTCAACTAACTAAAATGAGATTAATCTGTTCCATTTCACATAAAAAAATTTTAAGTAACAAAATGTACAAACAAGAAGATGATAAATTACTGTGAAAGATACAGTCCTCACACAAATGTTCCCATGTAATAAGAGATAGTAGTGTAAGGGAAATTTTTACTACACTGAGTCAGGCCTGGATATTTGCTTATTAAAAAGTATATCGCAACATTTTTGATAAAACTTTACTGACAACTATTGTTTAATCTCCTTCTATGATGCATACAGGGAAACACCATTGGTATGAGTTAGTACTAGTAGATGTCAAAAAATCTAAATCTTCAACCTAATCAGATGACTAAACCATGAGAAAGTTAGCATGAATAGGATTACATTCCATGACGTCTCTGCAAAAATTTAAATGCTTCAGTAAAGCTTTCCGAAAATAATTTCCTGGTAAATGGCATTAAATTTATATGCATCTGTCTTGATCAAATCTTATGGTTTTTTTCTACACATGATTTCATTGATATTTTGCACACAATTAATTTACAATCAAACAATGGTAGCTTCATCAAAGAAAAACCCACCAAGTCTAGTTTGATTAGTATATTCAAGGTTTACAAACAAAAGCAAATTAAATTATTCAAACATTGATTATTTCTTGAAATTTACGATGTGACAAAAATTATAAAAACAAAATATTCTGGACATAGAAAGTCTTGAACTACATAAAATTATATACTGACAATAAAAAACAACAACTGAAGCTGATGACCAAGATAGGACCCCAAATTTTTTATTCACCTTGATTTCTATTAATATTTTTATTACCTAAAATTTATTTTTTGTGCATTTTAAGAAAATTAATAAAAAGTGCATATTTTACCAATATTATATTATTATAAGGATAACTGCAGTCATGAAGTTATTCAATAAATCTGTAAGAGTAATAATAGTCTACACATTTTACCGGTGGTGACCGAATGCTCTTAGAGCCACAAGTGGCTCTAAATTATGTTTTCATTTTGTCATTATAAGAAATAATTTAAAATATTCAATGTAAGATGAATGCGTATACTGCCATGGTGTATGTGTAGGTTGAAGTCAGAATGGACCATGGTTGGTACAAGTTTGGAGTATGAAAATGTGATCATGCCTCAGAAAAAGTGTTGACTGTGCCATGTTATTAGGTGATCAGTCATTATTTTACATGTCAGATTTGCAAAAACTGAATGTGTGATGTGACTGTCACGTTATTGTAAATGTTAAATGTATCTAACTGTGAACCAATAAGGATCCTTAAATTGTAACTTACAAGTCATTCCTTTAGGATTCCGAAGCAAACTTAGATTTGTAGGTAATAGTTTTATTATTTTGACGTGTCATCATAGGTCATGTGACATAGTGAACTAAACAGGCTAACTAGAGAAAAAGACCATATATTCTTTTTGAATAGTTAATGGTGCTTTACTGATATGTTTATGGGTGGTCATGCGGTGTAGAGTGCTCAACTGTCAACTGGAGGGGGTCCCAGGTTTAAACCTCAGTGAGAACATTGGGATTTTTTCAGTTGCTATAAAAGTTCCCAAGTCCACCCAGCTTTATTAAAGTACCTGACTTTTTAGTTGGGGGAGTTAAGGCAGCTGGGCGTTGGTCGTGAGATAAAGCGCCCGAATGTTGACCTGATGAGGACCAATGGGTATTTCAGGTCAAGGCCTAAGTTCCTGCTATATCTCCTGTGATGCCTCCATGGCCCTTGCACACTTGATGGGAATGAATTCTACACTTCATCTGGTCTGATGACCCTTTATGGCTTTTTACTTTTATATCTCTTCACAAATTTTCAATTGGGTCATTCATTAAAATTTAGCAGTACTATCCCTTTGGTGCTCCAGCTCCAGAACATTGTACGTTACTTTTTTTAAAAATTTAATAGGACTACTTTCTTGTCTGTTACTATTTTTAGTCATCTATGACTACAAGAAAATAAAATTTACATTTATTTCAAGGCTTTTTGAAAGTTTAGCATATTTTTTAAAGGTTGTTTCTTTATTAGAAATTGTTCAGTATGATAAAAGTGACCATGAAAAACAATGGATTAAATCAATTATTTTTCTCTTCCTCATATTACATATATTAGTGTTTGTTAAAATGTCCCAATAACGTCAGATCGCTAGATGAACCCACAGATCTCTTTATAGATAGTCTGATAGCTATTCGGACCCGCAAATCTATTTATAGATTCTTAGTAATTGAAAAACCTAAAAAAAACTACAGTCTTAGAAATCGAAAAACTAATCTTATCATGTTAACAATTTGCTTACTAACTTTAAAAAAGCGTTGTGGTGTTTTTAACTTAATGCTTAAATAATACAGTTCAAACACTTATCATAAAATAAAAAAAAAAGAACAATAATAGAGTTTATATATAGCTAAGCTAAGTGCATATTTGCCATCGGACTTTATTGGGACCCGGGTTCAATTAGCTGCAGCAAAAATGTAAATCTAAAAAATAAATCCGTCTGTTGCCTTAAGCCAAGTTAAGCCTTATAGTTTATTAGTTTTGTTGCCTTAATCCTGAAAGTTAATTAGTTATCTGCTGTATAGTCAATGGGCTTGGTTTATGTACTACAATATGTTCAGGCACTTATGGTATGATGTAATATTGTATTTTAACAATAGAAATTATTTTGACTTTGATAATATTATGAATATTATTGACTCTTTACCTCTGAGTCTGAGCCTCTGTTGCTCTAAAACAGTAGACTTAAATTAATCAGTCCATAGCCTGCCTTAGTGTATAAGTTTATGAATTATTTTTTCTTGATGACTGAAGTGTAAGTTGGCCCATGCCATATTTCGTTTGTGAACCTTCACTACCTTCAGAAAAAAATTACTAACTTTTAAGGTTCGACTTCGACTCAGAGCCTCTGCCGGGTAATATCGTATATTAATGAAGGGTCACTCATTCAATGTATTACTTAACTGTCAAATGTCTTCATTTTATATACTAAACCTAATTTAATAGAAGCCATCTTACACTCATCAAGAAAAACAAATTAATAAAATAATACAATCTCGCAATAATGTTATTGTTGACAACAATACATTGTTGTGTTAGCTAATGACTAAAACTACTAAAAGTTAGTAAAAGGCAGGCTATGCAGGCTGCGCCTATGGCTGAGAGTACATAATCATACTTCACTGACTTCAGCTACTTTTAATAATTTGAGAGGAGGAGAACATTGACTTAAAAAAAATAATACACGTACAACTTATCTTCTTCGATTTCATAATCCAGTATATCCGACATTTTAAAAGTGGGTTTTATTTTCAAGATAATATGTAATATCGATAACCGGAAGTTTGTTATCCAAGCTAAATTAGAACTGCAGTAAATGTTGTTTTTTTTCTCAGTTGGTTAATTATGAGGGGTGTGTGAGGAAGGTGTGTCCCTCAAAGCCAATCGTCTTCATTGTTGGTGTCTGGCCGACCTTGACGCTCACATCTGTAAATTTCAATGAAACTTCGTTCACATTGTGAAGGTTAATATGTATATATGTATTATTTAAATAGTCTTTTTTTAAAATTGTTTTGAAAGACATTGACAAATGTTATTATGACAATAGGATTACTGTTTGATTAGGGATAAACATGAAGCGCTGACAGTGACACATAATGAGTAAAATGTTGGACAAGAACATGAAACGATTGTAGTATTTGTAGGATATAAATTATAATTATTTTCAAGTATACTATAGTATTACTATTTATTGAAAACTGAACCTTTGATTGATGTTTGATTAAGAAGTGAGTAAAATAATTTGACTATTGCATTTGTAGATTAATCTATTTGTGGTTGCATATGTAATTGATATTCTCTGTCAACTTGAAAGCTATTCAAACTATAAAAAAAAAAGTTTAGCTTTTAACTGGGCCATGACCTATTTACTTTACTGCAGGTGATTACACAACTTAACCGATTTTACTACTATTTTTTGTATAGTCACGAAAGATTACATTAAAAGTAGATTGTATCAACCTTTGATTTATACTTTGTAAAGTACCGAATACTTTATTCCTCTGACACTGTCAAGTATGCCTATCCTTCAAAATCCTACATAATGTGAAGTCACTGAGTGAAGTTAAGATTTTAGCTTTTATTTTTATTTCGAGATATATTTTTTTCTTCATACAAACATTTTTGTGCAGCTTAGAAATTCACATTGTGGAACCGAGAACATCAAAATTTCCATATTCTGGAGTATATTTCTTGCGCATTTTTTTTTCATCAGATAACTCTTTATAATACCTTATTGAATTAAGAGATAAAAGTAAATGAAATAAATAAGTTACTTAGTAACACTAACAGAGATATAATTTATATATGTTAACATTGTTGATATAGTCAATATTGAAAATGATTCTTAAAATGTACTCATTGAGAACTATGTCTGCATGTACTAAAAATATATCACTTCTTTAATAGTAAGTGAGCATTGTATATTTCATGGAACTTTAATTTAACTTTAATTTAAAGGAAATAATAAGAAATATGTTTCAGTTGGACACTTGTAAATAAACCATAGGCTTTTTAATAGTTTTCTTTTTATTTAACCCACTCGATTCCAGAGTATTATTAGTAACTACGGATTGTTATTAACTACTGTTTTTATTTTACTTTTAATATCATATGTTAAAAATATTTTAAAAGCAGTTGAGATTCAATCTTTGCTCAAATTTTTATTACAGAAATAGCCATATCATTACAGCCCAGCCATGACCCAAGTTTCTCATCCAGCGATGAGAGACTACCATCATGAAAACTGGGTGTGGGATCGCTACTCTAAACCACAAGAAGTTCTGCTGTCATCCAACTATGAAGCTGCCTATTTCTACATTGATCCAGTTATTGAAAGCACAGGGACAGTTGGTAGATATATATCTAAAATTTGTTTTTAATTTAAAAACTACAACAAATATATGAACATTTCCTTAACTTTGTCTAGAAAAATTAGCAAATATGATCTTTTTGTTATTTTGTTAAAATAATTTTCCTGAGTTTAAGTATTGAGATTATATCAGTGCCACCATCATTGGCTTAAAAAACCTTATCTTTTGGCTTTCCTCATGTATTGCACTTATGTAAATGATTTGACTTGTAAGGACATTTTTTTTCCTATATCAAGAATAGACAGCAGAAAAAAAACTAAAAGAAAACAGATGCTGTTTTTTTTTATAATTTTTTAAGTTTTTTATTTGAATGATTTTCTATTAGCATATAGGTAAAATTTGCATCACTGAAAGTTTTAATGATTAAATAGTGAAAAAAAAAATTCTTTCAGAGGTTACACATGTATTTATTTTTCACTTTAGCTGTCAGAGGAACTAAAGGCTTTGCTGATGGTGAACATTACTGGGAAATAAGTTTTCTAGAACCTCCTATTGGAACATCGGTGATGATAGGGGTTGGCACAAAGAATGCACTGCTGAAGTCCAAGCACTATCAATTTATAAATCTTCTCGGTACGACTCACAAAATAGTTTTTTATTAAAATCTTTATAAAGCACAGAGAATTATCATTCCTAGATGCTTTCAGAAAAACTGATATACCTCATGATTAATTTTAATCAGAGATGATTAAAAAAATTTTTTTTTTAAATAATAGTTTAAAATTTGACCATAATAATGTTTATGTTACTTATGATATTGTTTAATTTTTTTTTCTATTATTAAGTAATATTAAAAGATTCATACTTAATAGTGGATACTTTTATGTTTGTGATATCTTAGGTCAAGACAGAGAAAGTTGGGGATTGTCTTATAAAGGTTTCATTTGGCATAATGGAATAAGTAAACGTTACTGTGACCCATTTTATGAACGTCACACTGTCATTGGTGTCCTGCTGAACATGTACAAAGGAACTCTGACATTTTTCAAAAATGGCGCAAGCCTGGGAGAAGCCTTCTCTGGCCTCTGTGCCATTAAAGAGCCCCTGTATCCACTGATCAGCTCTACAGCAACCCAGACTGAGCTTGAGTTGGGTACTAGAACTTGCCGCTACTTAACTTTGCAGGAAAAATGTTTTTCAAAAATACTCAACAGCCTGAAGAACACTGATAGCATTGATAATCTCCCCTTGCCTAAGCTCATGAAACTTCACCTTCAAAAGTTGTAATTCTATGCAAAGGAATTATATATTTATATAAATATATACATATTTTGTTGAGGGCAGCTTCCTGTCGCTGATTTTGTACTGTTTTGACAATGTTGATTATCGTGCCATGTTGTTTTATTTATGATCTTAATGTTTTAAACACATCATCTATTTATGTACCTATAAAAATATAAGTGTTTTTTTTTTTAGAGTGTTTTAATATTTCGATATCTATTTAAATTTCATGTTTTTTTCTTATTGCCGAAAATGTTTAAAATGTAGAATAGAATCTAAAGAAAGTATATGTTTAGGAAGATAAATTTTTACATACTGAACTGAACTGATATGCAAGGGTAATTTGGTTGAATCACTCTTTTTGCCACACTAAATTCACTAACTCCATAGTTCATGGGACGTATGGTCGTACGGTAAAGCGCTTGACTGTTGACCTGAGGGCCTCTGGTGAGGACCAATGGATATTTCAGGTCATGGCTAAAGTCCCTGCTATTTCTACAGTGGTGCCTCCATGGCCATTGCAGAATCGGCTAAGTTGGAGATGAAAAAAGGTATCACAAAACCTGTTCCATTAGTGGTTTATAGAATCTAAGAAATTTTATCTCATCCTTACAGGGATGTCACACATTGGCATAGTTATGCTGAATGATTTTACTATTTAAATCATGGTTTGGGACCGTTATGTTCACATGCATAAAAAGGATTTAATTTGAAAATCCATCACACATAAGTAATGGTATCTTCTTGCTTTGTATGTTGACTTTTGTTACACAAGTACCTCATTTTTAATGTCCTTCTTCATCTACTGTGATACTGTTGAAAACCATTTTTTTCCCCTGTGAATAATGATGTTCTTTTAAAATGTCTGGCGCAGGCCCGTAGCGTGCGGGGGGGCCGGGAATCCCCTGCGTTTTGTCTGGCCCCCCTCTGCTTATTTGTTCTACTTAGTAAAATGTATTACCTGACCCCCCCCCTGCTATTGCCTGGCCCCTTCTGTAGAATTTTCACGCTACTGGCCTGGTCTGGCGGCACATAAATGTAAGTTTTTTCATAGTTTTTTTATTTTTTTGTTTTTATGCTGTCAGACTTTTTTTTTTCCCTTAATGCTAAACTATTTCATTTGAATTTGATTAGTTTGGTTTAGTCAAATCCAATGAATTTATTATTAGAGGAAAGGGTATAGTTTTGGTTATAATTCTCTATTAGGTTCATTCTTATTATTCACGAATGTTCAGCTTTTTATTTTTTTTAAAAAATGTACCTTTAAAGTAAAATGAGTTTTTTTTTATTTTTTGCACATTTTTTTTTAATGCACCAGAGAGCATGAAGTTCTAAAAATTTGTTATAATTCAACTTCATTCGTTTCACTATTTTAAAAAAAAAAATTTCGCATATTTTGATGAGAATCATAGATATGATGGTCGAAATACAATGTGAGAATAGGGTAAATACTTGATTTATGTGGCAATAGGGTAAATACTTGATTTATGTGGGAATAGGGTAAATACTTGATTTATGTGGGAATAGGGTATTTAATTTATGTGGGAATAGGGTAAATACTTGATTTATCTGGGAATAGGGTAAATACTTGATTTATGTGGAAATAGGATAAATTTAAATTTATGTGGGAATAGGGTAAATACTTGATTTATCTGGGAATAGGGTAAATACTTGATTTGATTTTGAAAGGTGTTTAACCTGGAACTAATTTTTTTTAAAAGAAAAACTCATCTGTTAAAGCTTGTCAATCACAATAGAATTTTATTATTTTCAAATTAATAATTTGATGTTAGAAAAAAACAAACAGCTGTTCTCAACCTTTTTTTACGACGCAAAAAGATGTGCAAGTATGTCAGCGGATACCCCTCACATACAAGTTTGTGAAAGTATGTATTTATTTTCATGCTGGAATTTGCTTTTACCTTTTCAATGCAATACTTGGGTACATGGTTTAATGATGAGTCACGCAGCAAACTGGCAACCTTCTTCACACTCTTGTTTGTTTTATACAAAAATTATTCCCCTGTGTACCCCCTACATAACCTTTCCCATACCCCTTGGGGGGCACATCCCACTTGTCGAGAACTGCAGTTTTATATATATGTATATATGTGTATTTTATAAAGTGCATGTTAATACACAGTTGGTTTTTTTTTGTTTTAAATTAAGTCATGTTTTATTTTTTGAAGTTTTATTTAGACATTTTCTGAGCTTATACCAAAGTTTTCAAGCGGATGGGTCTTGAAATTTAAAATTTTTTTTTATTTTTTTTTTATTTAGGCTTTAGCATTAAAAAAGTTTCAATGGGTCATATGGATGCTTTCCTTAGCCTAATAATCTCTTAAGTATTGAAACAGCTAATGCTTGTAACTAGTCCGAGCCAAGGCATTTAATATTTAATTTGTTGCTAGATGTGTTCACATTATAATTAATTTTACTTGGCTGCTTATATTTTTTATTAAAAAAATGTCAGCATTTAATATAAGCTCAGCTACTTGAGACTTTTTTTGTACAATGTTCATTCAGCTTTATTCGCTTTTATTTTTATATTATTTTATTTCGTTTTTCAAACTGCCGAAAAGTAGTTTTGTGATGGAAATTGAAATACCGTTTATCCAATAGTTTTTTTTTTTGTTGAAACTCCATCAATCAAAGGCTGTGGTTATATATATATATATATATATATATATATATATATATATTCATATTTATATTGCACATACCTATATATAACTATTTAGATTTTTTTTCCTCTTGAACATTGGCTCCATTAAAAATTATTTTACGTATAATCTTTGATGATGACTTGCTTTGTAATTGTACTTATCTCTGGTTTTATTTATGTGTATATTGAGCATTTACACCGTCGAGACCAATTTTAGCTGAACTGCTCAATCTGGTCAAATGAGGTGCTTGAAGCATGAACCTTAAAGACAAAGCAAACTAGACAATATCTAAAGGGCTTCCATTGAGTACCGATTCCTAGTAAAAATCTGATGCTAAGAGGGACCAGGCTTGTACTCTGTTTAGGGCACCCAAATATTTTTCAAGAACGGTTCTGCTTCTAGATGAAGGTTGGGGGGAAGGGGGTGGATGTCCATGCGTAAAAGCGCTCGAATGTCAACCCGATAGTCAGAGGCGTAGTGAGGGGGGCATCATGCCCTGGGCGCTACTCACAAAGGTGCGCCAAATGGTATAATCTACATATAATGTTATATGGTTTTCGAATGGGAGGGCCGCTAAAAAGGTATTGTGCCCCAGGCGCGAGTAAAGCTCGCTACGGTATTGCCAATGGTCCATAGGTTCGATCTTCGGTGAGAAGCAAGACATTTTGTATAGGTCATGGTTGAAATTCCCACCATGTCTTCCGTGATACCTCCATGGCCAATGACACTCCCGGCCATGAAAGGGATGAAAAAAAAGGGTACTACAAGAACCTAATAATTGGCCTCATACAAGGTGGGCGATTTTTTCATAAAAGGGGTGGATGGTTGTGCGGTAAAGCGCTCGACTGTTGATCTTAGGGTCCGTGGTTCGATCTCCGGCGAAAGTCCCCGCTATATCTCCCGTGGCGCCTCCATGGCCATAACACTATCGGCAATGGTGGAATGAATAATTAAGGGCTTTTTTTTTTGTTTAAATATAAGTGGGAAAAAAAACGTGACTAAAATAAAAGAACAAAATATATCTAATGTCATTTCTCATAAATATGTTATAAGACTGTCGAAACTAAAGTAGTCGATACTAAAGTAATCGAAACTAAAGTAATCGTGACTAGGCTTGTTACTAGGAGCTGAAATGTCAAACGCACAAACAGGATCGTTTATTTCAGTATTATATCTCACACATCCTGGAAAAGGGGATGAAGGGAAGTTAGCAGGTGTTTGACAATCGGGGATTTCAGAGTTGATATGGAATTTAATAGTAATAAAGTAGATTAATGAAAAAAATAATAGAAAAAAAAAGAAAACACCTGCGTAGGAAGAAAATGTTATTGAAGTATGAAAAATTATACAGTTCTCTGTATTAGATTAGTTAATTAATTACATTATAGAACACCGAAATTTTAAACAAAGACATTGTAGACAAACATGTATATAA